>JALGBA010001850.1:0-92077 GCA_023970755.1 Azemiops feae
ATGGGGAAATCCCATTGGAGGAAAATTCCACTTAAGGTTAGGGTTAGGTCACCATGAACTCGGAGAACAAAATGGACATCGCCAACAAACTCGGACTGCTTGGGAATGGTTAGGAGGGCACTGACTTTTTTAGGCTGCCCTATCTATGTTTCTGGGTAAATTACAAGGGAAAATCCCATTGGAGGAAAATTCCACTTAAGGTTAGGGTTAGGTCACCATGAACTCGGAGAACAAAATGGACATCGCCAACAAACTCGGACTGCTTGGGAATGGTTAGGATGGCACTGACTTTTTTTGGCTGCCCTATGTATGTCTCCTGGTAAAATACATGCGAATACCCATTGGAGGAAAATTCCACTTAGGGTTAGGGTTAGGTCACCATGAACCCATAGCGCCAAATGGACATCGCCAAGAAACTCTGAGTGTTTGGGTATGGTTAGGAGGGCAATGACTTTTTTAGGCTGCCCTATCTATCTTTCCTGGTAGAATACATGTGGAAATCCCATTGTCTCCTGACAAAATACATAGGAAAATTCCATTGGGGGAAAATTCCACTTAGGGTCAGGGATAGGTTACCAGGAACTCATACAGACAAATGAACATCGCTAACAAACTCGGAGTGCTTGGGAATGGTTAGGAGGATACAGACTTTTCTAGCCTGCCCTATGTATGTCTCCTGGTAAAATACATGGGAAAATCCCATTGGAGGAAAATTCCACTTAGGGTTAGGGTTAGGTCACCATGAACTCATACAGAAAAATGAACATCGCCAAGAAACCCAGAGTGCTTGAGAATGGATAGGAGGGCACTGACGTTTCTAGCCTGCCCTATTATATGTCACCTGGTAAAATACATGGGAAAATCCCATTGGAGGAAAATTCAACTTAGGGTTAGGGTTAGGTCACCGTGAACTCATAGAGAAAAATGGACATCGCCAACTAACTCGGAGTGCTTGGGAATGGTTAGGAGGATACGGATTTGTCTAGTCTGCCCTATGTCTCCTGACAAAATACATGGGAAAATTCCATTGGGGGAAAATTCCACTTAGGGTTAGGGATAAGTTACCATGAACTCATACAGAAAAATGAACATCGCTAACAAACTCGGAGTGCTTGGGAATGGTTAGGAGGATACAGACTTTTCTAGTCTGCCCTATCTATGTCTCTTGGTAAAATACATGGGAAAATCCCATTGGAGGAAAATTCCACTTAGGGTTAGGGTTAGGTCACCATGAACTCATAGAGAAAAATGGACATCGCCAAGAAACTCAGAGTGTTTGGGTATGGTTAGGAGGGCAATGACTTTTTTAGGCTGCCCTATCTATGTTTCCTGGTAGAATACATGTGGAAATCCCATTGGGGGAAAATTCCACTTAGGGTTAGGGATAGGTCACCATGAACCCATACAGAAAAATGAACATCGCCAACGAACTTGGAGTGCTTGAGAATGATTACGAGGATACGGACTTTTCTAGTCTGCCCTATTATATGTCTCCTGGTAAAATACATGGGAAAATCCCATTGGAGGAAAATTCCACTTAGGGTTAGGGTTAGGTTACCATGAACTCATAGAGCAAAATGGACATCGCCAAGAAACTCAGAGTGCTTGGGTATGGTTAGGAGGGCAATGACTTTTTTAGGCTGCCCTATCTATGTTTCCTAGTAGAATACATGTGGAAATCCCATTGGGGGAAAATTCCACTTAGGGTTAGGGATAGGTAACCATGAACTCATACAGAAAAATGAACATCGCCAACAAACTTGGAGTGCTTGGGAATGGTTAGGAGGATACGGACCTGTCTAGTCTGCCCTATGTCTCCTGACAAAATACATGGGAAAATTCCATTGGAGGAAAATTCCACTTAGGGTCAGGGATAGGTTACCATGAACTCATACAGAAAAATGAACATCGCTAACAAACTCGGAGTGCTTGGGAATGGTTAGGAGGATACAGACTTTTCTAGCCTGCCCTATGTATGTCTCCTGGTAAAATACATGGGAAAATCCCATTGGAGGAAAATTCCACTTAGGGTTAGGGTTAGGTCACCGTGAACTCATACAGAAAAATTAATATCGCCAACAAATCCAGAGTGCTTGAGAATGGATAGGAGGGCACTGACGTTTCTAGCCTGCCCTATTATATGTCACCTGCTAAAATATATGGGAAAATCCCATTGGAGGAAAATTCAATTTAGGGTTAGGGTTAGGTCACCGTGAACTCATAGAGAAAAATGGACATCGCCAACTAACTCAGAGTGCTTGGGTATGGTTAGGAGGGCAATGACTTTTTAGGCTGCCCTATCTATGTTTCTAGGTAAATTACAAGGGAAAATCCCATTGGAGGAAAATTCCACTTAAGGTTAGGGTTAGGTCACCATGAACTCGGAGAACAAAATGGACATCGCCAACAAACTCGGACTGCTTGGGAATGGTTAGGCGGGCACCGACTTTTTTTGGCTGTCCTATGTATGTCTCCTGGTAAAATACCTGGGAAACCCCATTGGAGGAAAATTCCACTTAGGGTTAGGGTTAGGTCACCATGAACCCATCGAGCAAAATGGACATCGCCAAGAAACTCTGAGTGTTTGGGTATGGTTAGGAGGGCAATGACTTTTTTAGGCTGCCCTATCTATCTTTCCTGGTAGAATACATGTGGAAATCCCATTGTCTCCTGACAAAATACATGGGAAAATCCCATTGGAGGAAAATTCCACTTAGGGTCAGGGATAGGTTACCATGAATTCATAGAGAAAAATGGACATCACCAACAAACTCAGAGTGCTTGAGAATGATTACGAGGATACAGACTTTTCTAGTCTGCCTTGTCTATGTCTCCTGGTAAAATACATCGGAAAATCCCATTGGAGGAAAATTCCACTTAGGGTTAGGGTTAGGTCACCATGAACTCATACAGAAAAATGAACATCGCTAACAAACTCGGAGTGCTTGGGAATGGTTAGGAGGATACAGACTTTTCTAGCCTGCCCTATGTATGTCTCCTGGTAAAATACATGGGAAAATCCCATTGGAGGAAAATTCCACTTAGGGTCAGGGATAGGTTACCATGAACTCATACAGAAAAATGAACATCGCCAACAAACCCAGAGTGCTTGAGAATGGATAGGAGGGCACTGACGTTTCTAGCCTGCCCTATTATATGTCACCTGGTAAAATACATGGGAAAATCCCATTGGAGGAAAATTCAACTTAGGGTTAGGGTTAGGTCACCGTGAACTCATAGAGAAAAATAGACATCGCCAACTAACTCAGAGTGCTTGGGTATGGTTAGGAGGGCAATGACTTTTTTAGGCTGCCCTATCTATGTTTCTGGGTAAATTACAAGGGAAAATCCCATTGGAGGAAAATTCCACTTAAGGTTAGGGTTAGCTCACCATGAACTTGGAGAACAAAATGGACATCGCCAACAAACTCGGACTGCTTGGGAATGGTTAGGAGGGCACTGACGTTTTTTGTCTGCCCTATGTATGTCTCCTGGTAAAATACATGGGAAAACCCATTGGAGGAAAATTCCACTTAGGGTTAGGGTTAGGTCACCATGAACTCATACAGAAAAATGGACATCGCCAACGAACATGGACTGCTTGAGAATGATTATGAGGATACGGACTTTTCTAGTCTCCCTTGTCTATGTCTCCTGGTAAAATACATGGGAAAATCCCATTGGAGGAAAATTCCACTTAGGGTTAGGGTTAGGTCACCAAGAACCCATACAGAAAAATGGACATTGCCAACAAACCCGGAGTCCTTGGGTATGGTTAGGAGGGAAGTGACTTTTTTAGGCTGCCCTATCTATGTTTCCTGGTAGAATACATGGGAAATCCCATTGGGGGAAAATTCCACTTAAGGTTAGGGATAGGTCATCATGAACTCATACAGAAAAATGAACATCGCCAACGAACCTGGAGTGCTTGAGAATGATTACGAGGATACGGACTTTTCTAGTCTCCCTTGTCTATGTCTCCTGGTAAAATACATGGGAAAATCCTATTGGAGGAAAATTCCACTTAGGGTTAGGGTTAGGTTACCATGAACTCATAGAGCAAAATGGACATCGGCAAGAAACTCAGAGTGCTTGGGTATGGTTAGGAGGGCAATGACTTTTTTAGGCTGCCCTATCTATGTTTCCTAGTAGAATACATGTGGAAATCCCATTGGGGGAAAATTCCACTTAGGGTTAGGGATAGGTAACCATGAACTCATACAGAAAAATGAACATCGCCAACAAACTCGGAGTGCTTGGGAATGGTTAGGAGGATACGGACTTGTTTAGTCTGCCCTATGTCTCCTGACAAAATACATGGGAAAATTCCATTGGAGGAAAATTCCACTGAGGGTCCGGGATAGGTTACCATGAACTCATACAGAAAAATGAACATCGCTAACAAACTCGGAGTGCTTGGGAATGGTTAGGAGGATACAGACTTTTCTAGCCTGCCCTATCTATGTTTCCTGGTAAAATACATGGGAAAATCCCATTGGGGGAAAATTCCACTTAGGGTTAGGGTTAGGTCACCATGAATTCATAGAGAAAAATGGACATCACCAACAAACTCAGAGTGCTTGAGAATGATTACGAGGATACAGACTTTTCTAGTCTGCCTTGTCTATGTCTCCTGGTAAAATACATCGGAAAATCCCATTGGAGGAAAATTCCACTTAGGGTTAGGGTTAGGTCACCATGAACTCATACAGAAAAATGAACATCGCTAACAAACTCGGAGTGCTTGGGAATGGTTAGGAGGATACAGACTTTTCTAGCCTGCCCTATGTATGTCTCCTGGTAAAATACATGGGAAAATCGCATTGGAGGAAAATTCCACTTAGGGTTAGGGTTAGGTCACCATGAACTCATACAGAAAAAAGAACATCGCGAACAAACCTAGAGTGCTTGAGAATGGATAGGAGGGCACTGACGTTTCTAGCCTGCCCTGTTATATGTCTCCTGGTAAAATACATGGGAAAACACATTGGAGGAAAATTCCACTTAGAGTTAGCGTTAGGTCACCATGAAACCATAGAGCAAAATGGACATCGCCAAGAAACTCAGAGTGTTTGGGTATGGTTAGGAGGGCAATGACTTTTTTAGGCTGCCCTATCTATGTTTCCTGGTAGAATACATGTGGAAATCCCATTGGGGGAAAATTCCACTTAGGGTTAGGGATAGGTAACCATGAACTCATACAGAAAAATGAACATCGCCAACAAACTCGGAGTGCTTGGGAATGGTTAGGAGGATACAGACTTTTCTAGCCTGCCCTATGTATGTCTCCTGGTAAAATACATGGGAAAATCCCATTGGAGGAAAATTCCACTTAGGGTCAGGGATAGGTTACCATGAACTCATAAAGAAAAATGAACATTGCTAACAAACTCGGAGTGCTTGGGAATGGTTAGGAGGTTACATACTTTTCTAGCCTGCCCTATCTATGTTTCCTGGTAAAATACATGGGAAAATCCCATTGGGGGAAAATTCCACTTAGGGTTAGGGTTAGGTCACCATGAACTGATAGAGAAAAATGGACATCACCAACAAACTCAGAGTGCTTGAGAATGATTACGAGGATACAGACTTTTCTAGTCTGCCTTGTCTATGTCTCCTGGTAAAATACATGGGAAAATCCCATTGGAGGAAAATTCCACTTAGGGTTAGGGTTAGGTCATCGTGAACTCATAGAGAAAAATGGACATCGCCAACAAACTCGGAGTCCTTGAGTATGGATAGGAGGGAAGTGACTTTTTTAGGCTGCCCTATCTATGTTTCCTGGTAGAATACATGTGGAAATCCCATTGGGGGAAAATTCCACTTAGGGTTAGGAATAGGTCACCATGAACTCATACAGAAAAATGAACATCGCCAACGAACTTGGAGTGCTTGAGAATGATTACGAGGATACGGACTTTTCTAGTCTGCCCTATTATATGTCTCCTGGTAAAATACATGGGAAAATCCCATTGGAGGAAAATTCCACTTAGGTTTAGGGTTAGGTTACCATGAACTCATAGAGCAAAATGGACATCGCCAAGAAACTCAGAGTGCTTGGGAATGGTTAGGAGGATACAGACTTTTCTAGCCTGCCCTATGTATGTCTCCTGGTAAAATACATGGGAAAATCCCATTGGAGGAAAATTCCACTTAGGGTTAGGGTTAGGTCACCGTGAACTCATACAGAAAAATGAACATCGCCAACAAACCCAGAGTGCTTGAGAATGGATAGGAGGGCACTGACGTTTCTAGCCTGCCCTATTATATGTCACATGGTAAAATACATGGGAAAATCCCATTGGAGGAAAATTCAACTTAGGGTTAGGGTTAGGTCACCGTGAAGTCATAGAGAAAAATGGACATTGCCAACTAACTCGGAGTGCTTGGGAATGGTTAGGAGGGCAATGACTTTTTTAGGCTGCCCTATCTATGTTTCTAGGTAAATTACAAGGGAAAATCCCATTGGAGGAAAATTCCACTTAGGGTTAGGGTTAGGTCACCATGAACTTATAGAGAAAAATGGACATCGCCAACAAACTCGGAGTCCTTGGGTATGGATAGGAGGGAAGTGACTTTTTTAGGCTGCCCTATCTATGTTTCCTAGTAGAATACGTGTGGAAATCCCATTGGAGGAAAATTCCACTTAGGGTTAGGGATAGGTCACCATGAACTCATACAGAAAAATGAACATTGCCAACGAACTTGGAGTGCTTGAGAATGATTACGAGGATACGGACTTTTCTAGTCTGCCCTATTATATGTCTCCTGGTAAAATACATGGGAAAATCCCATTGGAGGAAAATTCCACTTAGGGTTAGGGTTAGGTTACCATGAACTCATAGAGCAAAATGGACATCGCCAAGAAACTCAGACTGCTTGGGTATGGTTAGGAGGGCAATGACTTTTTTAGGCTGCCCTATCTATGTTTCCTAGTAGAATACATGTGGAAATCCCATTGGAGGAAAATTCCACTTAGGGTTAGGGATAGGTAACCATGAACTCATACAGAAAAAAGAACATCGCCAACAAACCCAGAGTGCTTGAGAATGGATAGGAGGGCACTGACGTTTCTAGCCTGCCCTGTTATATGTCTCCTGGTAAAATACATGGGAAAACCCATTGGAGGAAAATTCCACTTAGGGTTAGCGTTAGGTCACCATGAAACCATAGAGCAAAATGGACATCGCCAAGAAACTCAGAGTGTTTGGGTATGGTTAGGAGGGCAATGACTTTTTTAGGCTGCCCTATCTATGTTTCCTGGTAGAATACATGTGGAAATCCCATTGGGGGAAAATTCCACTTAGGGTTAGGGATAGGTAACCATGAACTCATACAGAAAAATGAACATCGCCAACAAACTCGGAGTGCTTGGGAATGGTTAGGAGGATACAGACTTTTCTAGCCTGCCCTATGTATGTCTCCTGGTAAAATACATGGGAAAATCCCATTGGAGGAAAATTCCACTTAGGGTCAGGGATAGGTTACCATGAACTCATACAGAAAAATGAACATTGCTAACAAACTCGGAGTGCTTGGGAATGGTTAGGAGGATACAGACTTTTCTAGTCTGCCTTGTCTATGTCTCCTGGTAAAATACATGGGAAAATCCCATTGGAGGAAAATTCCACTTAGGGTTAGGGTTAGGTCACCATGAACTCATAGAGAAAAATGGACATCACCAACAAACTCAGAGTGCTTGAGAATGATTACGAGGATACAGACTTTTCTAGTCTGCCTTGTGTATGTCTCCTGGTAAAATACATGGGAAAATCCCATTGGAGGAAAATTCCACTTAGGGTTAGGGTTAGGTCACCATGAACTCATAGAGAAAAATGGACATCGCCAACAACCTCGGAGTCCTTGGGTATGGTTAGGAGGGAAGTGACTTTTTTAGGCTGCCCTATCTATGTTTCCTGGTAGAATACATGGGAAATCCCATTGGGGGAAAATTCCACTTAAGGTTAGGTCACCATGAACTCATACAGAAAAATGAACATCGCCAACGAACTTGGAGTGCTTGAGAATGATTACGAGGATACGGACTTTTCTAGTCTGCCCTACTATATGTCTCCTGGTAAAATACATGGGAAAATCCCATTGGAGGAAAATTCCACTTAGTTTTATGGTTAGGTTACCATGAACTCATAGAGCAAAATGGACATCGCCAAGAAACTCAGAGTGCTTGGGAATGGTTAGGAGGGCAATGACTTTTTTAGGCTGCCCTATCTATGTTTCTAGGTAAATTACAAGGGAAAATCCCATTGGAGGAAAATTCCACTTAGGGTTAGGGTTAGGTCACCATGAACTCATAGAGAAAAATGGACATCACCAACAAACTCGGAGTCCTTGAGTATGGATAGGAGGGAAGTGACTTTTTTAGGCTGCCCTATCTATGTTTCCTGGTAGAATACATGTGGAAATCCCATTGGGGGAAAATTCCACTTAGGGTTAGGGATAGGTCACCATGAACTCATACAGAAAAATGAACATCGCCAACGAACTTGGAGTGCTTGAGAATGATTACGAGGATACGGACTTTTCTAGTCTGCCCTATTATATGTCTCCTGGTAAAATACATGGGAAAATCCCATTGGAGGAAAATTCCACTTAGGTTTAGGGTTAGGTTACCATGAACTCATAGAGCAAAATGGACATCGCCAAGAAACTCAGAGTGCTTGGGAATGGTTAGGAGGATACAGACTTTTCTAGCCTGCCCTATGTATGTCTCCTGGTAAAATACATGGGAAAATCCCATTGGAGGAAAATTCCACTTAGGGTTAGGGTTAGGTCACCGTGAACTCATACAGAAAAATGAACATCGCCAACAAACCCAGAGTGCTTGAGAATGGATAGGAGGGCACTGACGTTTCTAGCCTGCCCTATTATATGTCACATGGTAAAATACATGGGAAAATCCCATTGGAGGAAAATTCACCTTAGGGTTAGGGTTAGGTCACCGTGAACTCATAGAGAAAAATGGACATTGCCAACTAACTCGGAGTGCTTGGGAATGGTTAGGAGGGCAATGACTTTTTTAGGCTGCCCTATTTATGTTTCTAGGTAAATTACAAGGGAAAATCCCATTGGAGGAAAATTCCACTTAGGGTTAGGGTTAGGTCACCAAGAACTCATAGAGAAAAATGGACATCGCCAACAAACTCGGAGTCCTTGGGTATGGATAGGAGGGAAGTGACTTTTGTAGGCTGCCCTATCTATGTTTCCTAGTAGAATACATGTGGAAATCCCATTGGAGGAAAATTCCACTTAGGGTTAGGGATAGGTCACCATGAACTCATACAGAAAAATGAACATCGCCAACGAACTTGGAGTGCTTGAGAATGATTACGAGGATACGGACTTTTCTAGTCTGCCCTATTATATGTCTCCTGGTAAAATACATGGGAAAATCCCATTGGAGGAAAATTCCACTTAGGGTTAGGGTTAGGTTACCATGAACTCATAGAGCAAAATGGACATCGCCAAGAAACTCAGACTGCTTGGGTATGGTTAGGAGGGCAATGACTTTTTTAGGCTGCCCTATCTATGTTTCCTAGTAGAATACATGTGGAAATCCCATTGGAGGAAAATTCCACTTAGGGTTAGGGATAGGTAACCACGAACTCATACAGAAAAATGAACATCGCCAACAGACTTGGAGTTCTTGGGAATGGTTAGGAGGATACGGACTTGTCTAGTCTGCCCTATGTCTCCTGGTAAAATACATGGGAAAATTCCATTGGAGGAAAATTCCACTTAGGGTCAGGGATAGGTTACCATGAACTCATACAGAAAAATGAACATCGCTAACAATCTCGGAGTGCTTGGGAATGGTTAGGAGGATACAGACCTTTCTAGCCTGCCCTATGTATGTCTCCTGGTAAAACACATGGGAAAATCCCATTGGAGGAAAATTCCACTTAGGGTTAGGGTTAGGTCACCAGGAACTCATACAGAAAAATGAACATCGCCAACAAACCCAGAGTGCTTGAGAATGGATAGGAGGGCACTGACGTTTCTAGCCTGCCCTATTATATGTCACCTGCTAAAATACATGGGAAAATCCCATTGGAGGAAAATTCAATTTAGGGTTAGGGTTAGGTCACCGTGAACTCATAGAGAAAAATGGACATCTCCAACTAACTCAGAGTGCTTGGGTATGGTTAGGAGGGAAGTGACTTTTTTAGGCTGCCCTATCTATGTTTCCTGGTAGAATACATGTGGAAATCCCATTGGGGGAAAATTCCACTTAGGGTTAGGGATAGGTCAGCATGAACTCATACAGAAAAATGAACATCGCCAACGAACTTGGAGTGCTTGAGAATGATTACGAGGATACGGACTTTTCTAGTCTGCCCTATTATATGTCTCCTGGTAAAATACACGGGAAAATCCCATTGGAGGAAAATTCCACTTAGGGTTAGGGTTAGGTTATCATGAACTCATAGAGCAAAATGGACATCGCCAAGTGCTTGGGTATGGTTAGGAGGGTAATGACTTTTTTAGGCTGCCCTATCTATGTTTCCTAGTAGAATACATGTGGAAATCCCATTGGGGGAAAATTCCACTTAGGGTTACGGATAGGTAACCATGAACTCATACAGAAAAATGAACATCGCCAACAAAATCGGAGTGCTTGGGAATGGTTAGGAGGATACGGACTTGTCTAGTCTGCCCTATGTCTCCTGACAAAATACATGGGAAAATTCCATTGGGGGAAAATTCCACTTAGGGTGAGGGATAGGTTACCATGAACTCATACAGAAAAATGAACATCGCTAACAAACTCGGAGTGCTTGGGAATGGTTAGGAGGATACAGACCTTTCTAGCCTGCCCTATGTATGTCTCCTGGTAAACTACATGGGAAAATCCCATTGGAGGAAAATTCCACTTAGGGTTAGGGTTAGGTCACCATGAACTCATACAGAAAAATGAACATCGCCAACAAACCCAGAGTGCTTGAGAATGGATAGGAGGGCACTGACGTTTCTAGCCTGCCCTATTATATGTCACCTGGTAAAATACATGGGAAAATCCCATTGGAGGAAAATTCAACTTAGGGTTAGGGTTAGGTCACTGTGAACTCATAGAGAAAAATGGACATCGCCAACTAACTCAGAGTGCTTGGGTATGGTTAGGAGGGCAATGACTTTTTTAGGCTGCCCTATCTATGTTTCTGGGTAAACTACAAGGGAAAATCCCATTGGAGGAAAATTCCACTTAAGATTAGGGTTAGGTCACCATAAACTCGGAGAACAAAATGGACATCGCCAACAAACTCGGACTGCTTGGGAATGGTTAGGAGGGCACTGACGTTTTTTGGCTGCCCTATGTATGTCTCCTGGTAAAATACATGGGAAAATCCCATTGGAGGAAAATTCCACTTAGGGTTAGGGATAGGTAACCATGAACTCATACAGAAAAATGAACATCGCCAACGAACTTGGAGTGCTTGAGAATGATTACGAGGATACGGACTTTTCTAGTCTGCCTTGTCTATGTCTCCTGGTAAAATACATGGGAAAATCCCATTGGAGGAAAATTCCACTTAGGGTTAGGGTTAGGTCACCATGAACTCATAGAGAAAAATGGACATCGCCAACAAACTCGGAGTCCTTGGGTATGGTTAGGAGGGAAGTGACTTTTTAAGGCTGCCCTATCTATGTTTCCTGGTAGAATACATGTGGAAATCCCATTGGGGGAAAATTCCACTTAGGGTTAGGGATAGGTCACCATGAACCCATACAGAAAAATGAACATCGCCAACGAACTTGGAGTGCTTGAGAATGATTACGAGGATACGGACTTTTCTAGTCTGCCCTATTATATGTCTCCTGGTAAAATACATGGGAAAATCCCATTGGAGGAAAATTCCACTTAGGGTTAGGGTTAGGTTACCATGAACTCATAGAGCAAAATGGAAATCGGCAAGAAACTCAGAGTGCTTGGGTATGGTTAGGAGGGCAATGACTTTTTTAGGCTGCCCTATCTATGTTTCCTGGTAGAATACATGTGGAAATCCCATTGGGGGAAAATTCCACTTAGGGTTAGGGATAGGTAACCATGAACTCATACAGAAAAATGAACATCGCCAACAAACTTGGAGTGCTTGGGAATGGTTAGGAGGATACGGACCTGTCTAGTCTGCCCTATGTCTCCTGACAAAATACATGGGAAAATTCCATTGGAGGAAAATTCCACTTAGGGTCAGGGATAGGTTACCATGAACTCATACAGAAAAATGAACATCGCTAACAAACTCGGAGTGCTTGGGAATGGTTAGGAGGATACAGACTTTTCTAGCCTGCCCTATGTATGTCTCCTGGTAAAATACCTGGGAAAACCCATTGGAGGAAAATTCCACTTAGGGTTAGGGTTAGGTCACCATGAACCCATAGAGCAAAATGGACATCGCCAAGAAACTCTGAGTGTTTGGGTATGGTTAGGAGGGCAATGACTTTTTTAGGCTGCCCTATCTATCTTTCCTGGTAGAATACATGTGGAAATCCCATTGTCTCCTGACAAAATACATGGGAAAATTCCATTGGGGGAAAATTCCACTTAGGGTCAGGGATAGGTTACCAGGAACTCATACAGACAAATGAACATCGCTAACAAACTCGGAGTGCTTGGGAATGGTTAGGAGGATACAGACTTTTCTAGCCTGCCCTATGTATGTCTCCTGGTAAAATACATGGGAAAATCCCATTGGAGGAAAATTCCACTTAGGGTTAGGGTTAGGTCACCATGAACTCATACAGAAAAATGAACATCGCCAACAAACCCAGAGTGCTTGAGAATGGATAGGAGGGCACTGACGTTTCTAGCCTGCCCTATTATATGTCTCCTGGTAAAATACATGGGAAAATCCCATTGGAGGAAAATTCAACTTAGGGTTAGGGTTAGGTCACCGTGAACTCATAGAGAAAAATAGACATCGCCAACTAACTCAGAGTGCTTGGGTATGGTTAGGAGGGCAATGACTTTTTTAGGCTGCCCTATCTATGTTTCTGGGTAAACTACAAGGGAAAATCACATTGGAGGAAAATTCCACTTAAGGTTAGGGTTAGGTCACCATGAACTCGGAGAACAAAATGGACATCGCCAACAAACTCGGACTGCTTGGGAATGGTTAGGAGGGCACTGACGTTTTTTGGCTGCCCTATGTATGTCTCCTGGTAAAATACATGGGAAAACCCATTGGAGGAAAATTCCACTTAGGGTTAGGGTTAGGTCACCATGAACTCATACAGAAAAATGGACATCGCCAACGAACTTGGACTGCTTGAGAATGATTATGAGGATACGGACTTTTCTAGTCTGCCTTGTCTATGTCTCCTGGTAAAATACATGGGAAAATCCCATTGGAGGAAAATTCCACTTAGGGTTAGGGTTAGGTCACCAAGAACTCATAGAGAAAAATGGACATCGCCAAGAAACTCAGAGTCCTTGGGTATGGTTAGGAGGGAAGTGACTTTTTTAGGCTGCCCTATCTATGTTTCCTGGTAGAATACATGTGGAAATCCCATTGGGGGAAAATTCCACTTAGGGTTAGGGATAGGTCACCATGAACCCATACAGAAAAATGAACATCGCCAACGAACTTGGAGTGCTTGAGAATGATTACGAGGATACGGACTTTTCTAGTCTGCCCTATTATATGTCTCCTGGTAAAATACATGGGAAAATCCCATTGGAGGAAAATTCCACTTAGGGTTAGGGTTAGGTTACCATGAACTCATAGAGCAAAATGGACATCGCCAAGAAACTCAGAGTGCTTGGGTATGGTTAGGAGGGCAATGACTTTTTTAGGCTGTCCTATCTATGTTTCCTAGTAGAATACATGTGGAAATCCCATTGGGGGAAAATTCCACTTAGGGTTAGGGATAGGTAACCATGAACTCATACAGAAAAATGAACATCGCCAACAAACTTGGAGTGCTTGGGAATGGTTAGGAGGATACGGACCTGTCTAGTCTGCCCTATGTCTCCTGACAAAATAGCTAGAATGTAACCCCCCTTGCTTGCCCCATGTAACTACCCATATTTTGCTGAACTAATAAAAGAGATTGCCTGAGATTTGTTCTGGGCATTCTCACCCCGAGGAAAACCCTGCGTGGAGTATTCCTTCACTGTTTCGGCATTATTTCATGAGAAGCCTTCTGGATGCGGAAAAACCGCACCCTATCTATGTTTCCTGGTAGAATACATATGGAAATCCCATTGGGGGAAAATTCCACTTAGGGTTAGGGATAGGTAACCATGAACTCATACAGAAAAATGAACATCGCCAACAAACTCGGAGTGCTTGGGAATGGTTAGGAGGATACGGACTTGTCTAGTCTGCCCTATGTCTCCTGACAAAATACATGCGGAAATTCCATTGGGGGAAAATTCCACTTAGGGTCAGGGATAAGTTACCATGAACTCAGACAGAAAAATGCACATCGCTAACAAACGTGGAGTGCTTGGGAATGGTTAGGAGGATACAGACTTTTCTAGTCTGCCCTATCTATGTCTCTTGGTAAAATACATGGGAAAATCCCATTGGAGGAAAATTCCACTTAGGGTTAGGGTTAGGTCACCATGAACTCATAGAGAAAAATGAACATCGCCAAGAAACTCAGAGTGTTTGGGTATGGTTAGGAGGGCAATGACTTTTTTAGGCTGCCCTATCTATGTTTCCTGGTAGAATACATGTGGAAATCCCATTGGGGGAAAATTCCACTTAGGGTTAGGGATAGGTAACCATGAACTCATACAGAAAAATGAACATCGCCAACAAACTCGGAGTGCTTGAGAATGGTTAGGAGGATACGGACTTGTCTAGTCTGCCCTATGTCTCCTGACAAAATACATGGGAAAATTCCATTGGGGGAAAATTCCACTTAGGGTTAGGGATAGGTTACCATGAACTCATACAGAAAAATGAACATCGCTAACAAACTCGGAGTGCTTGGGAATGGTTAGGAGGATACATACTTTTCTAACCTGCCCTATGTATGTCTCCTGGTAAAATACATGGGAAAATCGCATTAGAGGAAAATTCCACTTAGGGTTAGGGTTAGGTCACCATGAACTCATACAGAAAAATGAACATCGCCAACAAACCCAGAGTGCTTGAGAATGGATAGGAGGGCACTGACGTTTCTAGCCTGCCCTATTATATGTCACCTGGTAAAATACATGGGAAAATCCCATTGGAGGAAAATTCAACTTAGGGTTAGGGTTAGGTCACTGTGAACTCATAGAGAAAAATGGACATCGCCAACTAACTCAGAGTGCTTGGGTATGGTTAGGAGGGCAATGACTTTTTTAGGCTGCCCTGTCTATGTTTCTGGGTAAATTACATGGGAAAATCCCATTGGAGGATAATTCCACTTAAGGTTATGGTTAGGTCACCATGAACTCGGAGAACAAAATGGACATCGCCAACAAACTCGGACTGCTTGGGAATGGTTAGGAGGGCACTGACTTTTTTTGGCTGCCCTATCTATGTTTCCTGGTAGAATACATGTGGAAATCGCATTGGAGGAAAATTCCACTTAGGGTTAGGGTTAGGTCACCATGAACTCATACAGAAAAATGAACATCGCCAACAAACCCAGAGTGCTTGAGAATGGATAGGAGGATACGGACTTGTCTAGTCTGCCCTATGTCTCCTGACAAAATACATGGGAAAATTCCATTGGGGGAAAATTCCAGTTAGGGTCAGGGATAGGTTACCATGAACTCATACAGAAAAATGAAGATCGCTAACAAACTCGGAGTGCTTGGGAATGGTTAGGAGGATACAGACTTTTGTAGCCTACCCTATGTATGTCTCCTGGTAAAATACATGGTAAAATCCCATTGGGGGAAAATTCCACTTAGGTTTAGGGTTAGGTCACCATGAACTCATACAGAAAAATGAACATCACCAACAAACCCAGAGTGCTTGAGAATAGATAGGAGGGCACTGACGTTTCTAGCCTGCCCTATTATATGTCACCTGGTAAAATACATGGGAAACTCCCATTGGAGGAAAATTCCACTTAGTGTTAGGGATAGGTCACCATGAACTCATACAGAAAAATGAACATCGCCAACAAACTCGGTGTCCTTGGGTATGGTTAGGAGGGCAGTGACTTTTTTAGGCTGCCCTATCTATGTTTCCTGGTAGAATACATGTGGAAATTCCTTTTCTTCTTTTCCCCTTTTTCACTTTTTCATTTTCTGTTTCCTTTTTTCTTCTTTTTTTCTTTTTAAGGTTGGGTTGTGGTCAAAGTTGCGGTCTGGGTTAGGATTGGGGTTAAGGTTGGGGTCAATAATCGGGTCGGGGATGGGGTCCTGGTCGGGGTTCATGGTCAGCGTCGAAGACGGGGTCAGGGTCAGTGTTAGGGTTGGGGTTAGGGTTGTGGTTGGGGTTGGGGTCAGGGTCGGTCAGGGTCGGGGTTGGAGTCAGTGTTGGGGTTAGGGTCACGGTTGGGGTCATGGTCGGGAACAAAGTCGGGGTAGGTATCTGGGTTCGGGGTTGGGATCGGGGTTAGGGTAAGGGTTAGGGTTGGGATCGGGGTCGGGGTCGAAGTCGGGGTCGGGGTTCAGGGTCGGGTCGGGGTTAGGGTTGGGGTTGGGGTCGGGAATGGGGTCGGGGTTGGGTTCAGGCTCAACCCCGACCCCGACCCTGACCCTGACGCCGACCCTGACCCTGATGACCCCGACCTCGATCACAACCCCATCGACCCCGACCCTCACCCCGACACTAACCCTGACTCTAATCCTGACCCTGACCCCTACCCCAAACCCCGACCCTGACCCTGACTTCATCCCCATCCCACACCCCGACCATAACCCCGACCCCAACAACGAACCCCGACCCCAACTTTGACCCTGACCCGACCCCATCTTCTACCCCAACACCGACACCAACACCGACCCTGATGCCGACCCTAACCCCGACCCTAACCCCTACACTGACCCCGACACTGACTTCGATCCCAACCCCGACCCTGACCCCAACCGCATCGACCCCCCGATCTGACCCCCCCGACCCCATCATCGACCCCGATCCCGACCCCAACCCCATCGACCCCATCAACCCCAACCCCGACCACGATCATGACCCCTGACCGTACCCCGACTTCGTACCCAACCCCAACCACGACCCTAACCCCGACCCTAACCCCGACCTTTTTCTTTCTTTTCCTTTTTTCTTTTTCCTTTTTCCTTTTTTCTCTTTTTCCCTTTTTTCTTTTTCTTTTTTCCTTTCTTTTTTCTTTTTTCTTTTTCCTTTCTTTTTCCTTTTCTTAATATTTTCACTTTTTACTTTTTTCTCTTATTAATTTCTTCTTTTTCTTTTCTTTTTTCCTTTTCTTATTTCCTTTCTTTTTATTTTTTCTATTTTCCTTTTTTTCTTTGACTTTGAGCCTGACCCCGACACAAACCCTGATCCCAACCCCAGCCCCGATCCAGTCCACATCCCCAACCCCAACCCTAACCCTAACCCTAACCCTAACCCTAACCCCGACCCCTACCCCAACCTCGACCCTGACATTGACCCACACCTCGATCCCGACCCTAACCCTGACCCTAACCCCGACCCTGACCCCTGACCCCGACCCCACCCCCTGACCCCGACCCTTGACCCCGACCAGGGACTGTGACATCAATCCAACCCCGACCCGACACTAACCATGACCCATACCTGACCCCTACCCCGACTTCATCCCCGTCCCAGACCCCGACCCAACCCGACCAATCCCAACCCCAACCCCGACCCCGACCCGGACTTCAACCAAACCCAACCCAAACAACCCCTGACCCGACTGACCCGACCCTGACATCGACCGACATCGACACCGACATCGACACCGACCTGACGCAGACCAATCTTTGACCTGACCCGACCCTAACCCCAACCCGACCCCAAACCCCGACTTGACCCCAATTCCTGACCTGATCCCATCCACATCCCCATCACCAACCACGACCCCAACCCTAACACTAACCCTAACCCTTAACCCTGACCACTATCCCAACCCCGACCCTGACATGACCCCAACCTCGATCCCAACCCTAACCCTAACCCTAACCCGGAATCCAACCCCGACCCTGACATTGACCCCAACCTCGATCCCAACCCTGACCCTAACCCCAACCCTGACCCTGACCCCGACCCCGATCCTGACCCCAACCATAACATCGACCCTTACCCTGACCCCGAGCCCTGACCCCGAGCCTGACGTCGACATCGATCCCAACCCCAACCCCAACACTAACCCTGACCTACACCCTGACCCCTATACCAACTTCATCCCCATCCCAGACCCTGACCCTGACCCTAACACCAACCACGACCCTGACATCGACCCCGACATCAACCCTGACACTGACCCCATCTTCGATCCCATCCCTGAACCCGACACCGACAACAACACCGACCCTGACCCGAACCCCAACCTTGACATCGACCCTAACCCTGACCCCGACCCCAACTCCATCTTCGACCCCGACCCCGACCATGACCCTAACCTTGATCCCGACAACGAACCCTGACCCCGACTTTGAGCCTGAACCCGACATCGACCCCATCCCCGACATCGACCCCAATCCTAACCACAACCCTGACCCTGAACCCCGACCCCGACTTTGACCCTGATCCCGACCCCAACTCTGACCCTAACCCCAACTTTGACCCCAACCCCGACTTCGACCCTGAACCCAACCCCAACCCAAACCCCGATCCCGACAACGAACCCCGACCCTGATTTTGAGCCTGAACCTGACCCTGACCCCATCACTGACTCCAACCCCGACCCTAACCCCAACCCCGACCCTGAACCCTGACTTTAACCCCAATCCCAATCCCGACCCCAACTCCGACCCTAACCACGACCCTGACCACGACCCCGACTCAGAACCCCGACCCTGATTTTGACCGTGACCTACACCCCGACTTTGACCCCGACGCAGACCCTGACCCGAACCCCAACCTTGACATCGACCCTAACCCTGACCCCAACGCCAACCCCATCTTCGACCCCGACCCAGACTCTGACTCTAACCCCGACCCTAACCCTGACCCTGACCCTGATGCCAACCCCGAACCCAGACACCACACCCCGACTTTGTTCCCGACCGAAACCCCGACCCCAACCCCAACTTCGACCCCGACCCCAACCCCAACCTCAACCATAACCCCAACCCTAACCCTGACCCTGACCCCGTCTTCGACCCTGACCCTGAACCGCAACCCGGACCTCGTCCCTGACCCCGATTATCGACCCCAACCCTAACCCCAATCCTAACTCAGACCCTAACCCCGACTTTGACCCCAACCCCAAGCCTAACCCCGACCCTAACCCTGACCCTATCCCCGACCCTGACCCCGACCCAGACCCCGAACCCGAATCCGAATCCGAATCCAAACCCGACCCCCATCCCAACCCTCACTTCATCCCTGACCCTGACCCCAAAAGACCCCCCGGCCCCCGACCCTAACCGGCCCTGACCCTGATCCCAACGAACCTGACCCTGACCCTAACCACAATCCTAACCCCGACCTGACCCCAACCCGACCCTGACCCCGACCCTAACCCCGACCCTAACCCTAACCCCGATCCCGACCCCCACTTCATCCCTGACCCCCAACCCCAACCCCGACCCTAACCCCAACCCGACCCTGACCCTGATCCCAACGACCCTGACCCTGACCCTAACCTCGATCCTAACCCCGATCCTGACCCCAACCCCGACCCTGACCCCAACCCGACCCTGACCACAACCCCGACCCTAACCCCGACCCTGATTGCGACCCTGACTTTGACTGTGACCCATACCCCAATTTCGACCCCGACCCCGACCCTAACCCAGACTTCGACCCCAACCCGAATCCAGACCCTAACCCCGACCCTGACCCTGGACCCGACCCCAACCCAAACCCCAACCCCAACCCCAACCCCAACCCCAACCCCAACCCCAACCCCTACCCTGACCCTAACCCCGACCCTGACCCCACCTTCGACCCCGACCCTGATCCTGACCCCACCCTAACCGCGATCATAACCCCGACCCTGACCCGACCCCAACCCCTGACCCCGACCCCGACTTTGACATCAATCCCAACCCCGACCCCGACCCTAATCACGACCCACACACTGACTTCTACCCCGACTTCATCCCCATTCCAGACCCCGACCCCGACACTAACCTCAACCCCGACCCTGACTTCAATCCCAACCCCGACCCCAACATTGATCCCGACCCCGACCATGACCACGACCATGACCCCGAACCCAACACTGACCCTAACCCCTATCCCGACAATGAACCCCGACCCCGATTTTGAGCCTGAACCCAACCTGGACCCCATCCCCGATTCCGACCCTAACCCCGACCCCGATCCCGACGCCATCCCCATCCCCGACCCCAATCCTAACCCCTAGCTCAACCCCAATCCCGTCACCGAAATTGATCCCGACACCGACCCCGACCCCAACCCAAACCCCGACCTTTTTCTTTGTTTTCCTTTTTTCTTTTTCTTTTTCTTTTTTCCCTTTTTCCCTTTATTCTTTTTCTTTTTTCATTTTCTTTTTCCTATTTTCTTTTTCCTTATTAATTTCTTCTTTTTCTTTTTTCCTTTTCCTTTTTCCTCTTTTTCTTTTTTCTATTTTCCTTTTTTCTTTTTCTTTTTTCCTTTCTTTTTCTTTTTTCTAGTTTTCTTTCTTTTTCTTTTTTCATTTCATTTTCTTTTTCTTTCCCCCCCTTCTTTTTTCTTTTACCCTTTTTCGTTTCTTTTTCCTTTTTTCTTTTTCCTTTTCCCCTTTTCTTTTTTCTTTTTCTTTTTTCCCCTATTTTTTCTTTCCTTTTTCTTTTTTCATTTCTTTTTTCTTTTTTCTATTTTCCTTTTTTCTTTTTCTTTTTTCATTTCATTTTCTTTTTCTTTTCCCCCCTTCTTTTTTCTTTTACTCTTTTTTGTTTCTTTTTTCTTTTTTCTGTTTTCTTTTTCTTTTTTCATTTTCTTTTTCTTTTTTCTTTGTCTTTTTCATTTCATTTTTTTTCTTTATTTTTTGTTTTCTTTATATTTTCACTTTTTTCTTTTTTTCTTAATTTCTGTTTTCTTTTTCTTTTTTCCTTTTTTCTTTTTTTCCATTTTCCTTTTTTTCCTATTATTTTTTTCTTTTTTCGATTATCCTCCTTTTCTTTTTCTTTTTTCCTTTTTAATTTACCTTTCCTTTTTTTTTTCCTTTTTTCTTTTTTTCTTATTAATTTCTTCTTTTTCTTTTTCTTTTTTCTTTTTCTTTTTCTTTTCTTTTTCTTTTTTCTTTTTCCCTTTTTCCCTGTTTTGTTTTCATTTTTCCTTTTTTCCTTTTTCACTTTTTTGCTCTTTCATATTTTATCTTTCTTCTTTTTTCTTTTTTCTTTTTTCCTTTTTTCTTTATTTTTTCTTCTCTTTATATTTTCACGTTTTTCTTTTTTTATTATTAATTTCTTCTTTTTCTTTTTTCTTTTTTCATT
Source organism: Azemiops feae (assembly GCA_023970755.1). Taxonomy (NCBI): domain Eukaryota; kingdom Metazoa; phylum Chordata; class Lepidosauria; order Squamata; family Viperidae; genus Azemiops; species Azemiops feae. Next base: position 21,497 of record JALGBA010001850.1, read on the forward strand.
TGCTTTTTCTTTTTCTTTTCTTTTTTCTTTTTTCCTTTTTCCTTTTTTTCTTTTTCTTTTTCTTTTTTCTTTTCATTTTCTTTTTTTCTTTCTTTTTTTTCTATTTTCTGTGAAAATATAAAGAAAAGAAAAAATAAAGGAAAAAGAAAAAAGGAAAAAAGAAAAAAGAAAAAAGAAAGGAAAAAAGAAAAAGAAAAAAGGGGAAAAGGGAAAAAACGAAAAAAAAAGAAAAAAGAAAAAGAAAGAAAAAGGTTGGGGTTATGGTTGGGTTTAGGGTCAGGGTTGGGGTCAGGTACGAAGTTGGGATAGGGTCGGGGGTCATGGTCATGGTCAGGGTTGGGGTCGATGATGTCGGGGTTGGGATATGGGTCGATGGGGTCGGGATAGGGGTCGATGTTGGGGTCGGGTTCAGGGTCGGGATAGGAAGTCAGTGTCGGTGTCGGGGTTAGGGTCGGGGTCATGGTTGGGGTCAGGGTCGGGGTCGATGGTGTCAGGGTCGGGATATGGGTCAATGTCGGGGTCGGGATCTGGGTCAATGTCGGGGTCGGGGTCAGGGTCGGGATCGAAGTCAGTGTCGGTGTCAGGGTTAGGGTCGGGGTTGGGGTCAGGGTCGGGGTCGGTGTTGGGGTCAATGCAGACACCCCGACCCTGAACCCATCGACCATGACCCAAACCCTAACCCCGACCACGACTTCGATCCCAACCACAACCCCGACTTTGACCCTGACCCCGACCCCAATCCTGACATTGACCCCCACCCTAACCCCATCACTAATCCTGATGCTAACCCTGACCCTGACCCCTACCCCAAACCCCAATCCTGACCCCGATCCCGACCCCAACGTTGTCCTTGTCCCAGACTCCGACCCTAACCTCAACCCCAACAACGAACCCTGACCCCAACTTTGACCCTGACCCCAACCCCATCCCAACCCTGACTCCTGCCCTAACCCTGACCCCGACCCCGACCACAACCCTGACTTTGACCCCGATCCCGACGCCACCCCCATCCCCAACCCCGACCCCAATCCTAACTCCGACCCCAACCCCAACCCCGACATCGAAATTGATCCGGACCCCGACCCTGTCCCCGACCCAAACCCCAACACTACCCTGACCCCGACACTAACCCTGACCCTAACCCCGACACTACCCTGACCCAATGCCCAACCAACCGAAACCCACACTAACCCTGACCCTAACCCTGACACTACCCTGACCCTAACCCCGACACTGACCCGACCCCAACCGAAACCCCAACACTAACCCTGACCCTAACCCCTAGCCTGAAGCCGACCCGGACATCGACCCTGACCCTAAACCCCGACCCTAACCCGACGAACCCTAACCCTGACACAGACCCTGACTTCGATCCCGACCCCGACCCCGATCCCGATCCCAATCCCGATCCCGACATTGACCCCGACTCCGACGCCGTCGACCCTAAACCCAAGCCTGACTACGACCACGAGCCCCAACCCTACCCCGACTTCGTACCCGATGCCAACCACGACCCTAACCCCGACCCTAACCTCGACCTTTTTCTTTGTTTTCCTTTTTTCTTTTTTCTTTTTCCTTTGTTCCCTTTTTCCCTTTTTTCTTTTTTCTTTTTCTTTTTTCTTCTTTTTCTTTTTCTTATTCCTTTTTTATTTTTATTTTTTTCCTTTTTTCCTTTTTTGTATTACTTTTCCTTTTTTCTGTTTTTCATTTTGTTTTTCATTTTCTTTTTCCTATTTTCTTTTTTCTTATTAATTTCTTCTTTTTCTTTTTTCCTTTTTCTTTTTCCTCTCTTTTTATTTTTTCTATTTTCCTTTTTTTATTTTTATTTTTTCCTTTCTTTTTCTTTTTTCTATTTTCCTTTTTCCTTTTTCTTTTTTCATTTCATTATCTTTTTCTTTTACCTTTTTCCGTTTCTTTTTTCTTTTTCCTCTCGTTTTTCTTTTACCCTTTTCCGTTTCTTTTTCCTTTTTTCTTTTTCCCTTTCCCCTTTTCTTTTTTCTTTTTTCCCCTATTTTTTCTTTCCTTTTTCTTTTTCCCTTTCCCCTTTTCTTTTTTCTTTTTTCCCCTATTTTTTCTTTCCTTTTTCTTTTTTCCTATTATTATTTTTCTTTTTTCTTTTTTCTTTTTCTTTTTCATTTCATTTTTTTTCTTTATTTTTTGTTTTCTTTATATTTTCACTTTTTTCTTTTTTTCTTAATTCCTTTTTTTCCCCTTTTTTCTTTTTTCCTTTTTCTTTTTTCTTTCTTTTACTTTTTTCTTTTTTCTTTTTTCCATTTTCCTTTTTTTTCCTATTATTTTTTCCTTTTTTGTTTTTTCAATTATCCTCCTTTTCTTTTTCTTTTTCCCTTTTTAATTTACCTTTCCTTTTTCCTTTTTTCCTTTTCTTTTTCTTTTCCTTATTATTTTCCTTTTTTTCTTTTCCTTTTTTCCTTTCTTTTCCTTTTTTCTTTTTTCTCTTTTCTATTTTCCTTTTTCTTTTTTCTTTTTTCATTTCATTTTCTTTTTCTTTTTTCCACCTCTTCTTTTTTCTTTTTCCCTTTTTCGTTCCTTTTCCCTTTTTCCCTTTTCCCTTTTCCCTTTTCTTTTTTCTTTTTCTTTTTTTTATTTTTATTTTTCATTTCATTTTTTTCCTTTATTTTTTGGTTTCTTTATATTTTCACTTTTTTCAACCTCAACCCTAACCCTGACCACGACCAGGACCTCCGACCCTACCCCGACTCCTAACCCACTGCCAACCACGACCCTAACTCCAACCCTAACCCCGACCTTTTTCTTTGTTTTCCTTTTTCCTTTTTCCTTTTTCCTTTTTCCTTTTTTCCTTTTTTCCCTTTTTCCCTTTTTTCTTTTTTCTTTTTTTCTTTTTCTTTTTTCCTTTTCTTTTTTCTTCTTTTTCTTTTTCGTTTCATTTTTTTTCTTTATTTTTTGGTTTATTTATATTTTCACTTTTTTCAACCTCAACCCTAACCCCAACCCTGACCCTAACCCTGACCCCATCTTCCACCCTGACCCAGAACCCGAACCCGACCCCCGACCCTAACCCCAACCCCGACAATGAACCCCGACCCCAACTTTGACCCTGACCCTGATCCCATCCCCAACCCTGACCCCGGCCCTAACCCTGACCCAGACCTCGACCCCGACCCTGACTTTGACCCTGTATCCGACCCCGACCCCAACCCTACCTCGACCCGGACAATTAACCCAAACCCACTTGACCCTGACCCGACCCATCCCCAACCCCGCCCCTGCCCTAAACCTGACGCCCCAACTCCACCAAAACCCCGATAACCTGACCCCCCCCGACCCTGACCCCCCCGACACCAAACCCCGACACCGACACTGACCCCAACCCTGACCCTGACCCTGACCCTAACCCCGACACAGACCCCGACACTGACCACAACCCCAACCCTGACCACGACCAGGACCCCCGACCCTACCCCGACTTCGTACCCGATGCCAACCACGACCCTAACTCCGACCCTAACCCCGACCTTTTTCTTTGTTTTCCTTTTTCCTTTTTCCTTTTTCCTTTTTTCCCTTTTTCCCTTTTTCCCTTTTTTCTTTTTCTTTTTTCTTTTTCTTATTCCTTTTTTTGTTTTTCTATTTTCCTTTTCCCCCCCTTTTTTTCTTTTTTCTATTAATTTTCCTTTTTTCTGTTTTTCATTTTCTTTTTCCTATTTTCTTTTTTCTTATTAATTTCTTCTTTTTCTTTTTCCCTTTTTCTTTTTCCTCTTTTTCTTTTTTCCTTTCTTTTATTTCTTTCTTTCTTCCTTTTTTTTCTTTTTTCATTTCATTTTCTTTTTCTTTTTCCCCCTTCTTTTTTCTTTTACCCTTTTCCGTTTCTTTTTCCTTTTTCCTTTTTCCCTTTTCTTTTTTCTTTTTTCCCCTATTTTTTCTTTCCTTTTTCTTTTTTCCTATTATTATTTTTCTTTTTTCTTTTTGCTTTTTCCCTTTTTCTTCTTTTTTCTTTTTTCTTTTTCCTTTTCTTTTTCTTTTATCTTTTTCCCTGTTTTGTTTTCCTTTTTCCTTTTTTCCTTTTTCTCTTTTTCGCTCTTTCATATTTTTCCTTTCTTCTTTTTTTCTTTTTTCTTTTTTCCTTTTAGCTTTTTCCCTTTTTCTTTTCTTTTTTCTTTTTTCCTTTTTCCTTTTTTCCTTTCTTTTTCTTTTTTCTTTTCATTTTCTTTTTTTCTTTCTTTTTTTCTTTTTTCTATTTTTTTTTCATTTCATTTTCTTTTCCTTATTACTTTCCTTTTTTTCTTTTCCTTTTTTCCTTTCTTTTTCTTTTTTCTTTTTTCTATTGTTTTTCTTCTATCTTTTTTCATTTCATTTTCTTTTTTTCCCCTCTTCTTTTTTCTTTTTCTGTTTTTTGTTTCTTATTCCATTTTCCTTTTTCCTTTTTCCCTTTTCCCTTTTCTTTTTTCTTCTTTTTTCTTTTTTTTATTCCTTTTTTAATTTTTCTATTTTCCTTTTCCCACCCTTTTTTCCTTTTTTGTATTACTTTTCTTTTTTTCTGTTTTTCATTTTCATTTTCTTTTTCCTATTTTCTTTTTTCTTATTAATTTCTTCTTTTTCTTTTTCCCTTTTTCTTTTTCCTCTTTTTCTTTTTTCCTTTCTTTTTCTTTTTTCTATCTTCCTTTTTTCTTTTTCTTTTTTCATTTCATTATCTTTTTCTTTTTCCCCCTTCTTTTTTCTTTTACACTTTTCCGTTTCTTTTTCCTTTTTTCTTTTTCCCTTTTCTTTTTTCTTTCCCCCCCTATTTTTTCTTTCCTTTTTCTTTTTTCCTATTATTATTTTTCTTTTTTCTTTTTCTTTTTTCATTTTCTTTTTTCTTTTTCCTTTTCATTTAATTTTTTTCTTTATTTTTTGGTTTCTTTATATTTTCACTTTTTTCAACCTCAACCCTAACCGCAACCCTAAACCTGACCCTGACCCCGTCTTCCACACTGACCCCGAACCCGAACCCGACCCCCAACCCTGACCCCTACTTCGTCCCTGACCCCATCGACCCCCACCCCAATCCTAACTTCGTCCCCGTCCCACACCCCTACCCTAACCCCGACCCCAACGAACACCGACCCCAACTTTGACCCTGTCCCTGACCCCATCCGCAAACCTGACCCCGGCCCTAACCCTGACCCAGACCCCGACCCTGCTTGCCCCATCCCGCCCCGACCCCCACCTAACCTCGACCCCGACAATGACCCCCACCCCAACTTTGACCCTGACCCCGACCCAATTCCCAACCCCGACCCCTGCCCTAACTGTGACCCCGACCCCGACCCTGACCCAAACCCTGACTTTGACCCCAATCCCGACGCCATCCCCATTCCCAACCCCGACCCCAGCCCAAACCCCGATCTTTTTCTTTGTTTTCCTTTTTCCTTTTTCCTTTTTCCTTTTTTCCCTTTTTCCCTTTTTTCTTTTTCTTTTTCTTTTTTCTTCTTTTTCTTTTTCTTATTCCTTTGTTATTTTTTCTATTTTCTTTTTTTTTCTTTTTTCCTTTTTTGTATTACTTTTCCTTTTTTCTGTTTTTCATTTTCTTTTTCCTAATTTCTTTTTTCTTATTAATGTCTTCTTTTTCTTTTTTCCTTTTTCTTTTTCCTCTCTTTTTATTTTTTCTATTTTCTATTTTTTCTTTTTTTCCTTTCTTTTTCTTTTTTCTATTTTCATTTTTTCATTTTCTTTTTTCATTTCATTTTCTTTTTCTTTTCCCCCCCTTCTTTTTTCTTTTACCCTTTTTCGTTTCTTTTTCCTTTTTTCTTTTTCCCTTTGCCCTTTTCTTTTTTCTTTTTTCTTTTCCCTTTTCCCCCTATTTTTTCTTTCCTTTTTCTTTTTTCCTATTATTATTTTTCTTTTTTCTTTTCCCTTTTTCTTTTTTTTTCTTTTTTCATTTTTCCTTTTCTCCATTTTCCTTTTTTTTCCTATTATTTTTTCTTTTTTTCCCGATTATCCTCCTTTTCTTTTTTTCCTTTTTAATTTACCTTTCCTTTTTCCTTTTTTCTTTTCTTTTTCTTTTCCCTTTTTCCTTTGTTCCCTGTTTTGTTTTCATTTTTCATTTTTTCCTTTTTCTCTTTTTCGCTCTTTCATATTTTTCCTTTCTTCTTTTTTTCTTTTTTCTTTTTTCCTTTTTTTTTCTCTTTATATTTTCACTTTTTTCTTTTTATTATTAATTTCTTCTTTTTCTTTTTTCTTTTTTCATTTGCTTTTTCTTTGTTTTCCTTTTTCCTTTTTTCCCTTTTTCCCTTTATTCTTTTTTCTTTTTTCCTTTTCTTTTTTTTTCTTTTTCTTTTTCTTATTCCTTTTTTCTTTTCTATTGTCCTTTTTTTTCTTTTTTTCTTTTTTGTATTACTTTTCTTTTTTTCTTTTTCTTTTTCATTTCCTTTTTCTTATTTTCTTTTTTCTTATTAATTTCTTCTTTTTCCCTTTTTCTTTCTTTTACTTTTTTCCTTTTTCCTTTTCTCCATTTTCCTTTTTTTTCCCCTATTATCTTTTTCTTTTTTCCCCGATTATCCTCCTTTTCTTTTTCTTTTTTCCTTTTTAATTTACCTTTCCTTTTTCCTTTTTTCTTTTCTTTTTCTTTTTTCTTTTTCCTTTTTTCCCTGTTTTGTTTTCATTTTTCCTTTTTTCCTTTTTTCTTTTTCGCTCTTTCATATTTTTCCTTTCTTCTTTTTTCTTTTTTCCTTTTTTCTTTATTTTTTCTTCTCTTTATATTTTCACTTTTTTCTTTTTTTATTATTAATTTCTTCTTTTTCCTTTTTTCCCTTTTTCCCTTTTTTCTTTTTCTTTTTTCTTCTTTTTCTTTTTCTTATTCCTTTTTTATTTTTTCTATTTTCCTTTTTTTCTTTTTTCCTTTTTTGTATTACTTTTCCTTTTTTCTGTTTTTCATTTTCTTTTTCCTATTTTCTTTTTTCTTATTAATTTCTTCTTTTTCTTTTTCCCTTTTTCTTTTTCCTCTCTTTTTATTTTTTCTATTTTCCTTTATTCTTTTTCTTTTTTCATTTTCTTTTTTCTTTTTCCTTTTCATTTAATTTTTTTCTTTATTTTTTGGTTTCTTTATATTTTCACTTTTTTCAACCTCAACCCTAACCGCAACCCTAAACCTGACCCTGACCCCGTCTTCCACACTGACCCCGAACCCGAACCCGACCCCCAACCCTGACCCCTACTTCGTCCCTGACCCCATCGACCCCCACCCCAATCCTAACTTCGTCCCCGTCCCACACCCCTACCCTAACCCCGACCCCAACGAACACCGACCCCAACTTTGACCCTGTCCCTGACCCCATCCGCAAACCTGACCCCGGCCCTAACCCTGACCCAGACCCCGACCCTGACCTTTGGCCCCAATCCCGCCCCACCCCAACCCTAACCTCGACCCCGACATGAACCACCCCCACCTTCCTCAACTTTGACCCTGACCCCGACCCAATTCCCAACCCCGACCCCTGCCCTAACTGTGACCCCGACCCCGACCCTGACCCAAACCCTGACTTTGACCCCAATCCCGACGCCATCCCCATTCCCAACCCCGACCCCAGCCCAAACCCCGATCTTTTTCTTTGTTTTCCTTTTTCCTTTTTCCTTTTTCCTTTTTTCCCTTTTTCCCTTTTTTCTTTTTCTTTTTTCCTTTTCTTTTTTCTTCTTTTTCTTTTTCTTATTCCTTTGTTATTTTTTCTATTTTCTTTTTTTTCTTTTTTCCTTTTTTGTATTACTTTTCCTTTTTTCTGTTTTTCATTTTCTTTTTCCTATTTTCTTTTTTCTTATTAATTTCTTCTTTTTCTTTTTTCCTTTTTCTTTTTCCTCTCTTTTTATTTTTTCTATTTTCTTTTTTTTCTTTTTTTCCTTTCTTTTTCTTTTTTCTATTTTCATTTTTTCATTTTCTTTTTTCATTTCATTTTCTTTTTCTTTTCCCCCCCTTCTTTTTTCTTTTACACTTTTTCGTTTCTTTTTCCTTTTTTCTTTTTCCCTTTGCCCTTTTCTTTTTCCTTTTTTCTTTTCCCTTTTCCCCCTATTTTTTCTTTCCTTTTTCTTTTTTCCTATTATTATTTTTCTTTTTTCTTTTTTCTTTTCCCTTTTTCTTTTTTTTTCTTTTTTCCTTTTTCCTTTTCTCCATTTTCCTTTTTTTTCCTATTATTTTTTCTTTTTTCCCGATTATCCTCCTTTTCTTTTTTCCTTTTTAATTTACCTTTCCTTTTTCCTTTTTCCTTTTCTTTTTCTTTTCCCTTTTTTCCCTGTTTTGTTTTCATTTTTCCTTTTTTTCCTTTTTCTCTTTTTCGCTCTTTCATATTTTTCCATTCTTCTTTTTTTCTTCTTTCTTTTTTCCTTTTTTTCCTTTTTTCTTCTCTTTATATTTTCCCTTTTTTCTTTTTTATTATTAATTTCTTCTTTTTCTTTTTTTCTTTTTTAATTTGCTTTTTCTTTGTTTTCCTTTTTCCTTTTCTCCCTTTTTCCCTTTTTCCCTTTTTTCTTTTTCTTTTTTCTTCTTTTTCTTTTTCTTATTCCTTTTTTCTTTTTTCTATTTTCCTTTTTTTTCTTTTTTCATTTTTCTATTACTTTTCCTTTTTTCTGTTTTTCATTTTCTTTTTCCTATTTTCTGTTTTCTTATTAATTTCTTCTTTTTCTTTTTTCTTTTTCTTTTTCCTCTCTTTTTTTTTTTATTTTCCTTTTTTTCTTTTTCTTTTTCTTTTCTTTTTCTTTTTCCCTTTTCCCCTGTTTTGTTTTCATTTTTCCTTTTTTCCTTTTTCTCTTTTTCGCTCTTTCATATTTATCATTTCTTCTTTTTTTTCTTTTTTCCTTTTTCCTTTATTTTTTCTTCTCTTTATGTTTTCACTTTTTTCTTTTGTTATTATTAATTTCTTCTTTATTCTTTTTTCCTTTTCTTTTTCTTTTTCTTTTCTTTTTTCCTTTTCTTTTTCTTTTTCTTTTCTTTTTTCTTTTTTCCTTTTTCCTTTTTTCTTTTTCCTTTTCTTTTTTCTTTTCCTTTTCTTTGTTTCTTTCTTTTTTTTCTTTTTTCTATTTCTTCTTTCCTTTTTCTTTTTCATTTCATTTTCTTTTCCTTATTACTTTCCTTTTTTCTTTTCCTTTTTTCCTTTCTTTTTCTTTTTTCTTTTTTCATTTCATTTTCTTTTTCTTTTTTCCCCCTCTTCGTTTTTCTTTTTCCATTTTTCGTTTCTTATTCCTTTTTCCTTTTTCCCTTTTCCCTTTTCTTTTTTCTTTTTTCTTTTTTCATTTTCTTTTTTCTTTTTCTTTTTCATTTCATTTTTTTTCTTTATTTTTTGGTTTCTTTATATTTTCACTTTTTTCAACCTCAACCCTAAACCCTAAACCCAACCCTTTTTTCTTTTTATTATTAATTTCTTCTTTTTCTTTTTCCTCTTTTTCTTTTTTCCTTTCTTTTTCTTTTTTCTATCTTCCTTTTTTCGTTTTCTTTTTTCATTTCATTTTCTTTTTCTTTTTCCCCCCTTCTTTTTTCTTTTACACTTTTCCGTTTCTTTTTCCTTTTTCCTTTTTTCTTTTTCCCTTTTCTTTTTTCTTTTCCCCCCTATTTTTTCTTTCCTTTTCCTTTTTTCCTTTTTTTCTTCTTTCCTTTTTTGTATTACTTTTCCTTTTTTCTGTTTTTCATTTTCTTTTTCCTATTTTCTTTTTTCTTATTAATTTCTTCTTTTTCTTTTTTCCTTTTTCTTTTTCCTCTCTTTTTATTTTTTCTATTATTTTTTCCTTTTTTTTCCTTTCTTTTTCTTTTTTCTATTTTCCTTTTTTCATTTTCTTTATTCATTTCATTTTCTTTTTCTTTTCCCCCCCTTCTTTTTTCTTTTACCATTTTTCGTTTCTTTTTCCTTTTTCCTTTTCCCTTTCCCCTTTTCTTTTTTCTTTTCCTTTCCCCCCCTATTTTTTCTTTCTTTTTTCTTTTTTCCTATTATTATTTTTCTTTTTCCCTTTTTCTTTTTTTTGTTTTTTCTTTTTTCTTTTTTTTTTCTTTTTTCCTTTTTTCCATTTTCCTTTTTTTTTCCTATTATTTTTTTCTTTTTTTTGATTATCCTCTTCTTTTTCTTTTTTCCTTTTTAATTTACCTTTCCTTTTTCCCTTTTTCTTTTCTTTTTATTTTACCTTTTTACCCTTTTTCCCTTTCCCCTTTTCTTTTTTCTTTTCCTTTTCCCCCCTATTTTTTCTTTCCTTTTTTTTCCTATTATTATTTTCCCTTTTTCCCTTTTTCTTTTTTTTCTTCTTTCTTTTTTCTTTTTCTTTTTTTCTTTTTCTTTCTCCATTTTCCTTTTTTTCCCCTATTATATTTTCTTTTTTTCCCGATTATCCTCCTTTTCTTTTTCTTTTCCCCTTTTTAATTTACCTTTCCTTTTTCCTTTTTCCTTTTCTTTTTCTTTTTTCTTTTTTCTTTTTTCCCTGCTTTGTTTTCATTTTCCCTTTTTTCCTTTTTTCCTTTTTCGCTCTTTCATATTTTTCCTTTCTTCTTTTTTTCTTTTTCTTTTTTCCTTTTTCCTTTATTTTTTCTTCTCTTTATATTTTCACTTTTTTGTTTTTTTATTATTAATTTCTTCTTTTTCTTTTTTTTCTTTTTTCATTTGCTTTTTCTTTTTCTTTTTCTTTTCCTTTTCTTTTTTTCTTTCTTTCTTTTCTTTTTTCTATTTCTTTTTTCCTTTTCCTTTTTCATTTCATTTTCTTTTCCTTATTATTTTCCTTTTTTCTTTTTTCTTTTTTCCTTTCTTTTTCTTTTTTCTATTTTCCTTTTTCTTTTTTCTTTTTCTTTTTTCATTTTCTTTTTTCTTTTTCTTTTAATTTCATTTTTTTGTTTATTTTTTTGTTTCTTTATATTTTTTCAACCTCAACCCTAACCCCAACCCTAACCCTGACCCTGACATCGTCTTCCACCCTGACCCCGAACCCGACCCCCGACCCTGACCCCAACTTCGTCCCTGACCCCGACCTCGACCCCGACCCCAACCCTGACTTCATCCCCGTCCCACACCTCGAGCCTAATCCCAAGCCCGACAACGAACCCCGACCCCAACTTTGACCCTGACACTGACCCCATCCCCATCCCCAACCCCGACCCCGGCCTTAACCTTAACCCAGATCCCGACCCTAACCTTGACCACAACAACGAACACCCACCCCTACTTTGACCATGACCTCGACCCCATCCCCAACACCGACCCATGCCCAAACCCTGATCCCGACACCGACACCGACCCCAACACTGACTTTGACCCCGATCCCGACGCCATCCCCATCCCCAACCCCGAGCCCAATCCTAACCCCGAGCCCAACCCCAACCCCGACACCGAAATTGATCCCAACACCGACCCCAACCCAAACCCGGACCTTTTTCTTTGTTTTCCTTTTTTCTTTTTCCTTTTTTCCCTTTTTTCTTTTTCTTTTTTCCTTTTCTTTTTTCTTATTAATTTCTTCTTTTTCTTTTTTCCTTTTTCTTTTCCCCCTTGTTTTTTCTTTCCTTTTTCTTTTTCCCTTTTCCTTTTTTTCTTTTTTTTCTTTTTTCTTTTTCTTTTTCTTTTTCCCTTTTTAATTTACCTTTCCTTTTTCCTTTTTCCTTTTCTTTTTCTTTTTCCTTTTTTCTTTTTTTATTATTAATTTCTTCTTTTTGTTTTTTCTTTTTTTCTTTTTTTCTTTTTTCTTTTTTTCTTTTTCTTTTTTCTTTTTCTTTTTCATTTCATTTTCTTTTCCTTATTACTTTCCTTTTTTCTTTTTTCATTTCATTTTGTTTTTCTCTTTTTCCCCTCTTCTTTTTCTTCTTTTTCCCTTTTTTGTTTCTTATTCCTTTTTCCTTTTTCCCTTTTCCCTGTTCTTTTTTCTTTTTCTTTTTTCTTTTTTCATTTTCTTTTTCTTTTTTCTTTTCCTTTTCTTTTTTTCTTTCTTTTTTTCTTTTTTCTATTTCTTTTTTCCTTTTCCTTTTTCATTTCATTTTCTTTTCCTTATTACTTTCCTATTTTTCTTTTCCTTTTTTCCTTTCTTTTTCTTTTTTCTTTTTTCTTTTTTCTATTTTCCTTTTTCTTTTTTCTTTTTTCATTTCATTTTCTTTTTCTTTTTTCCCCCTCTTCTTTTTTCTTTTTCCCTTATTTGTTTCTTATTCCTTTTTCCTTTTTCCCTTTTCCCTTTTCCCTTTTCCCTTTTCCCTTTTCTTTTTCTTTTTCTTTTTTCATTTTATTTTTTCTTTATTTTTTGGTTTCTTTATATTTTCACTTTTTTCAACCTCAACCCTAAACCCAACCCTAACCCTGACCCTGACACCGTCTTCGACCCTGACCCCAAACCTGAACCCGACCCCCGACCTTGACCCCAACTTCATCCCCGACCCCGACCTCGACCCTGACCTCAACCCCGACTTTATCCCCTTCCCACACCCCGACCCCGACAACAAACCCTGACCCCAACTTTGACCCTGACCCCGACCCCATCCCCAACCCCGACCGTTTCTTTTTTCTTTTTTCTTGTTTCCTTTTTTCTTTATTTTTTCTTCTCTTTATATTTTCACTTTTTTCTGTTTTTCATTTTCTTTTTCTTTTTTTTCTTTTTTTATTATTTTCTTCTTTTTCTTTTTTTTCTTTTTTCATTTGCTTTTTCTTTTTCTTTACTTTTTTCTTTTTCCTTTTTTCCTTTTTCTTTTTTTCTTTTTCTTTTTCTATTTTCTTTTTCTTTTCTTTGTTTCTTTCTTTCTTTTTTCTATTTCTTTTTTCCTTTTTCTTTTTCATTTCATTTTCTTTTCCTTATTTTCCTTTTTTCTTTTCCTATTTTCCTTTCTTTTTCTTTTTTCTTTTTTCTTTTTTCTATTTTCCTTTTTCTTTTTTCATTTTCTTTTTTCTTTTTCTTTTTCATTTCATTTTTTTTCTTTATTTTTTGGTTTCTTTATATTTTCACTTTTTTCAACTTAAACCCTAAACCCAAGCCTAAACCTGACCCTGACCCCATCTTCGACCCTTTTTTCTTTTTTCTATTTCTTCTTTCCTTTTTCTTTTTCATTTCATTTTCTTTTCCTTATTACTTTCCTTTTTTCTTTTCCTTTTTTCCTTTCTTTTTCGTTTTTCTTTTTTCATTTCATTTTCATTTCATTCCCTTATTTGTTTCTTATTCCTTTTTCCTTTTTCCCTTTTCCCTTTTCCCTTTTCCCTTTTCCCTTTTCCCTTTTCCCTTTTCCCTTTTCCCTTTTCCCTTTTCCCTTTTCCCTTTTCTTTTTCTTTTTCTTTTTCTTTTTTCATTTTCTTTTTTCTTTATTTTTTGGTTTCTTTATATTTTCACTTTTTTCAACCTCAACCCTAAACCCAACCCTAACCCTGACCCTGACCCCGTCTTCGACCCTGACCCCAAACCCGAACCCGACCCCCGACCTTGACCCCAACTTCATCCCCGACCCAGACCTCGACCCTGACCTCAACCCCGACTTTATCCCCTTCCCACACCCCTACCCCGACAACAAACCCTGACCGCAACTTTGACCCTGACCCCGACCCCATCCCCAACCCCGACCGTTTCTTTTTTCTTTTTTCTTTTTTCCTTTTTTCTTTATTTTTTCTTCTCTTTATATTTTCACTTTTTTCTGTTTTTCATTTTCTTTTTCTTTTTTTTTCTTTTTTTATTATTAATTTCTTCTTTTTCTTTTTTTCTTTTTCTTTTTCTATTTTCTTTTTCTTTTCTTTGTTTCTTTCTTTCTTTTTTCTATTTCTTTTTTCCTTTTTCTTTTCCTTATTTTCCTTTTTTCTTTTCCTTTTTTCCTTTCTTTTTCTTTATTCTTTATTCTTTTTTCTATTTTCCTTTTTCTTTTTTCTTTTTCTTTTTTCATTTTCTTTTTTCTTTTTCTTTTTCATTTTCTTTTTTCTTTTTCTTTTTCATTTCATTTTTTTTCTTTATTTTTTGGTTTCTTTATATTTTCACTTTTTTCAACCTCAACCCTAACCCCAACCCTAATCCTGACCCTGACCCCGTCTTCCACCCTGACCCCGAACACGAACACGAACCCGACCCCCGACCCTGACCCCAACTTCGTCCCCGACCCCAACCTCGACCCCCACCCCAACCCCGACTTCGTCCCCGTCCCACACCCCTACCCTAACCCCGACCCCGACAACGAACACCGACCCCAACTTTGACCCTGACCCTGACCCCATCCCCAACCCCGACCCCGGCGCTAACCCTGACCCAGACCCCGACCCTGACTTTGACCCCGATCCCGACCCCAACCCCAACCCTAACCTCTAACGTGACAATGAACCCCCACCCCGACTTTGACCCTTACCCTGGCCCCATCCCCTACCCCAACCCTGGCCCTATCCCTTACCCCGACCCCGACCCTGACCCCAACCCTGACTTTGACCCCGATCCCAACGCCATCCCCATCCCCATCCCCAACCCCAACCCTAACCTCGACCCCGACAACGAACCCCCACCCCGACTTTGACCTTGACCCCACCCTATCCCCAACCCCGACCCCTGGCCTAACCCTGACCCCGACCCCGACCCTGACACCAACCCTGACTTTGACCCCGATCCCAACGCCATCCCCATCCCCATCCCCGACTCCGACCCAAACCCCGATCTTTTTCTTTGTTTTCCTTTTTCCTTTTTCCTTTTTCCTTTTTTCCCTTTTTCCCTTTTTCTTTTTCTTTTTTCCTTTTTTATTTTTTCTATTTTCCTTTTTTTTCTTTTTTTCTTTTTTGTATTACTTTTCCTTTTTTCTGTTTTTCATTTTCTTTTTCCTATTTTCTTTTTTCTTAATTTCTTCTTTTTCTTTTTTCCTTTTTCTTTTTTTTCATTTCTTTTTTCCTTTTCTTTTTTCTTCTTTTTCTTTTTCTTATTCCTTTTTTCTTTTTTCTATTTTCCTTTTTTTTCTTTTTTCTTTTTTCTATTACTTTTCCTTTTTTCTATTTCTCATTTTCTTTTTCCTATTTTCTTTTTCCTTATTAATTTATTCTTTTTCTTTTTCCCTTTTTCTTTTCCCTTTTTCCTTTTTTCCCCCTTCTTTTTTCTTTTACCCTTTTTCGTTTCTTTTTCCTTTCCCCTTTTTCCCTTTCCCCTTTTCTTTTTCTTTTTTCATTTTCCTTTCCCCTTTCCTCCCCTATTTTTTCTTTCCTTTTTCTTTTTCCTTATTATTATTTTTCTTTTTCCCTTTTTCTTTTTTTTCTTTTTTCTTTTTTCTTTTTCTTTTTTCCTTTTTCCTTTTTTCCTTTTTCCTTTTTTTTCCTATTATTTTTTTCTTTTTTTTCGATTATCCTCCTTTTCTTTTTCTTTTTTCCTTTTTAATTTACCTTTCCTTTTTCCTTTTTTCTTTTCTTTTTCTTTTCCCTTTTTTCCTTTTTCCTTTTCTTTTTTTCTTTTTCTTTTTTTTCTTTTTCTTTCTTTTTTTCTTTTTCCTTTTTCTTTTTTTCTTTTTTCTTTTTTTCTTTTTCTTTTTCAGTTCATTTTTTTTTCCTTTATTTTTTGGTTTCCTTTAATATTTTCACTTTTTTTTCAAACTTAAACCCGTAAACCCAAGCCTTAAACTACCCTGCCCCCATCGTCGACCCTTTTTGCTGTTTTCTATTTCTTCTTTCCTTTCTTTTCTTTTTCCCTTTCATTTTCCTTTTCCTTATACTTTCCTTTTTTTCCTTTTCCTTTTTTTTTTTTCTTTCTTTTTTCGTTTTTCTTTTTTCATTTCATTTTCATTTCAGTCCCTTATTTGTTCTTTATTCCTTTTTTCCTTTTTCCCTTTGCCCTTTTCTTCCCTTTTCCCCTTTTCGCCTTTTCCCTTTTTCCCTTTTCTCCCTTTTCCCTTCGCCCTTTTCCCTTTTCCCTTTTCCCTTTTCCCTTTTCCCTTTTCCCTTTTCCCTTTTCCCTTTTCCCTTTTCTTTTTCTTTTTCTTTTTCTTTTTTCATTTTCTTTTTTCTTTATTTTTTGGTTTCTTTATATTTTCACTTTTTTCAACCTCAACCCTAAACCCAACCCTAACCCTGACCCCGTCTTCGACCCTGACCCCCCCCTTCTTTTTCCTTTTACCCTTTTTCGTTTCTTTTTCCTTTTTCCTTTTTCCCTTTCCCCTTTTCTTTTTCCTTTTTTCTTTTCCTTTTCCCCCCTATTTTTTCTTTCCTTTTTCTTTTTTCCTATTATTATTTTTCTTTTTTCTTTTTCCCTTTTTCTTTTTTTCCCTTTTTTCTTTTTCTTTTTTCCTTTTTCCTTTTTTACATTTTCCTTTGTTTTTCCTATTATTTTTTTCTTTTTTTCCCGATTATCCTCCTTTTCTTTTTCTTTTTTCCTTTTTAATTTACCTTTCCTTTTTTGTTTTTCCGTTTCTTTTTGTTTTTCCTTTTTTCTTTTTTTCTTATTAATTTCTTCTTTTTCTTTTTTCTTTTTCTTTTTTCTTTTTCTTTTTTCTTTTTCTTTTTCTTTTTCTTTTTCTTTTTCCTTTTCCCTTTTCCCCTGTTTTGTTTTCATTTTTCCTTTTTTCCTTTTTCTCTTTTTCGCTCTTTCATATTTTTCCTTTCTTCTTTTTTCCTTTTTTGTTTATTTTTTCTTCTCTTTATATTTTCTTTTTTTATTATTAATTTCTTCTTTTTTCTTTTTTCCTTTTCATTTTCTTTTTCTTTTCTTTTTTCTTTTTTCCTTTTTCCTTTTTTTTCTTTTTCCTTTTCTTTTTCCTTTTCCTTTTCTTTTTTTCTTTCTTTTTTTCTTTTTTCTATTTCTTCTTTCCTTTTTCTTTTTCATTTCATTTTCTTTTCCTTATTACTTTCCTTTTTCCTTTTCCTTTTTTCCTTTCTTTTTCTTTTTTCTTTTTTCATTTCATTTTCTTTTTCTTTTTTCCCCCTCTTCGTTTTTCTTTTTCCCTTTTTCGTTTCTTATTCCTTTTTCCCTTTTTCCTTTTCTTTTTCTTTTTTCTTTTTCTTTTTCATTTCATTTTTTTTCTTTATTTTTTGGTTTCTTTATATTTTCACTTTTTTCAACCTCAACCCTAAACCCAACCCTAACCCTGACCCCGACACTGACTTTGACCCCGACCCCAACCCTAACCTCGACCCTTTTCTTTTTTCTTTTTTCTTTTCCTTTTCCCCCCTATTTTTTCTTTCCTTTTTCTTTTTTCCTATTATTATTTTTCTTTTTTCTTCTCTTTATATTTTCACTTTTTTCTTTTTTATTATTAATTTCCTCCTTTTCTTTTTTCTTCTATTTTTTCTTATTCCTTTTTTCTTTTTTCTATTTTCCTTTTTTTTCTTTTTTCCTTTTTTGTATTACTTTTCCTTTTTTCTTTTTCATTTCCTTTTTCTTATTTTCTTTTTTCTTATTAATTTCTTCTTTTTCTTTTTTCCTTTTTCTTTTTACATTTTCTTTTTTCATTTCATTTTCTTTTTCTTCCCCCCCTTTTTTTCTTTTTCCCTTTTTCTTTTTTTCTTTTTTTCTTTTTTCTTTTTTCTTTTTCTTTGTTCCTTTTTCCTTTTTTCCATTTTCCTTTTCTTTTCCCGATTATCCTGCTTTTCTTTTTCTTTTTCCCTTTTTAATTTACCTTTCCTTTTTCCTTTTTTCTTTTCTTTTTCTTTTTCCTTTTTCCTTTGTTCCCTGTTTTGTTTTCATTTTTCATTTTTCCCTTTTTTGCTTTTTCATATTTTTCCTTTCTTCTTTTTTCCTTTTTCTTTTTTCCTTTTTTCTTTATTTTTTCTTCTCTTTATATTTTCACTTTTTTCTTTTTTTATTATTAATTTCTTCTTTTTCCTTTTTCCCTTTTTCCCTTTTTTCTTTTTCTTTTTTCCTTTTCTTTTTTCTTCTTTTTCTTTTTCTTATTCCTTTTTTCTTTTTTCTATTTTCCTTTTTTCTTTTTTTCTTTTTTGTATTACTTTTCCTTTTTTCTGTTTTTCATTTTCTTTTTCCTATTTTCTTTTTCCTCTTTTTTTATTTTTTCTATTTTCCTTTATTTTTTTTCTTTTTTCATTTCATTTTCTTTTTCTTTTTCCCCCCTTCTTTTTTCTTTTACCCTTTTTCCCTTTCCCCTTTTCTTTTTTCTTTTCCTTTTCCCCCCTATTTTTTCTTTCCTTTTTCTTTTTTCCTCTTATTATTTTTCTTTTTCCCTTTTTCTTTTTTTTTCTTTTTCCTTTTTCCTTTTTCTTTTTTCCTTTTTCTTTTTTTCCATTTTCCTTGTTTTTTTCTTTTTTTCCGATTATACTCCTTTTCTTTTTCTTTTTTCCTTTTTAATTTACCTTTCCTTTTTTTCTTTTCCTTATTATTTTCCTTTTTTTCTTTTCCTTTTTTCCTTTCTTTTTCTTTTTCTTTTTTTTATTTTCCTTTTTCTTTTTTCTTTTCTTTTTTCATGTTCTTTTTTCTTTTTCTTTTAATTTCTCTTTTTTGTTTATTTTTTTGTTTTTCTGTTTTCATTTTCATTTTGGTTTTTCTTTTTTCTTTTTCTTTTTCTTTTTCTTCTTTTTCATTTCATTTTTTTCTTTATTTTTTGGTTTCTTTATATTTTCACTTTTTCCAACGGCAACCCTAACCCCAACCCTAATCCTGACCCTGACCCCTATCCCTATTCTTTTTCCTCTCTTTTTATTTTTTCTATTTTCCTTTTTTTCTTTTTCTTTTTTCTATTTTATTTTTTTCTTTCTTTTTTCATTTCATTTTCTTTTTCTTTTTCCCCCCTTCTTTTTTCTTTCCTTTTTCTTTTTTCCTATTATTATTTTTCTTTTATCTTTTATCTTTCTTTTTCTTTTTCCCCCCTTCTTTTTTCTTTCCTTTTTCTTTTTCTTTTTCTTTTTCTTTTTCTTTTTCTTTTTCTTTTTCTTTTTCTTTTTTCTTTTTTCTTTTTTCTTTTTCTTTCCCCCCCTATTTTTTCTTTCCTTTTTCTTTTCCCTATTATTTTTCTTTTATCTTTTATCTTTTTCTTTTTTCTTTTCTTTTTTCTTTTCTTTTTCTTTTTTCTTTTTCATTTCATTTTTTTTCTTTTTCTTTTTTCTTTTCATTTTCTTTTTTTCTTTCTTTTTTTCTTTTTTCTATTTTCCTTTTTCTTTTTTCTTTTTCTTTTTTGATTTTCTTTTTCTTTTTCTTTTTCATTTCATTTTTTTCTTTATTTTTTGGTTTCTTTATATTTTCACTTTTTCCAACGGCAACCCTAACCTCAACCCTAATCCTGACCCTGACCCCATCTTCCACCCTGACCCCGAACACGAACCAGACCCCTGGCACTTATCCCAACTTCGTCCCCGTCCCCGACCCCAACCTCGACCCCCACCCCAACCCCGACCCCGGCCCTATCCCTGACTCAGATCCCGACTCCGACCCTGACTTTGACACCGATCCAAACCCCAACCCCAACCCTAACCTTGACCCCGACAATGAACCCTTACCCTGACTTTGACCCTGACCCCGACCCCATACCCAACGCCGACCCCTGCCCTAACCCTGACCCCGACCCTGACCCTGACCCCAACCCTGACTTTGACCCCGATCCCGACGCCATCCGCATCGCCAACCCCGACACCGACCCAAACCCCGATCTTTTTCTTTGTTTTCCTTTTTTCTTTTTCTTTTTTCCTTTTCTTTTTTCTTCTTTTTCCTTTTCTTTTTTCTTCTTTTTCTTTTTCTTATTCCTTTTTTATTTTTTCTATTTTCCTTTTTTTTCTTTTTACCTTTCTTGTACTTTCTTTTTTGATTTTCTTTTTCTTTTTCTTCTTTTTCATTTCATTTTTTTTCTTTATTTTTTAGTTTCTTTATATTTTCACTTTTTTCAACCTCAACCCTAAACCCAACCCTAACCCTGACCCTGACGCCGTCTTCGACTCTGACCCCGAACCCGAACCCGACCCCCGACCCTGACCCCAACTTCATCCCCGACCCCGACCCCGACCTCGACCCTGACCTCAACCCTGACTTCGTCCCCTTCCCACACCCCGACCCCAACAACGAACCCCGACCCCAACTTTGACCCTGACCCCGACCCCATCCCCAACCCCGACCCTTTCTTTCTTTTTTCCTGTATTTTTTCTTTATATTTTCACTTTTTTCTGTTTCTCATTTCCTTTTTCTTTTTTTTTCTTTTTTTATTATTAATTTCTTCTTTTTCTTTTTTCTTTTTTCATTTTCTTTTTCTTTTTCTTTTTCTTTTCTTTTTTCTTTTTCCTTTTTTCCTTTTTCCTTTTTTCTTTTTCTTTTTCTTTTTCTTTTCTTTTTTTCTTTCTTTTTTCTTTTTTCTTTTCCTTTTTTCCTTTCTTTCTTTTTCTTTTTTCTTTTTTCTATTTTTTTTTCTTTTTTCTTTTTCCATTTCATTTTCTTTTTTCTATTTTCCTTTTTCTTTTTCTTATTCATTTCATTTTCTTTTTGCTATTTCCTTCGCCCCCTCTTTTTTATTCCTTTTCACCTTTTTTTCGTTTCTATTCCTTTGTTCCTTTTTTTCCTTTTCTCCCTTGTTTCTTTTTTCTTTTTTTCGTTTTACATTTTCTTTTTCTATTTCATTTCATTTTTTTTCTTTATTTTTTGGTTTCTTTATTTTTCACTTTTTTCAAACCCAACCCTATCCCAACCCTAGCCCTGACCTTCTGACGCCCAAGTCTTTGACCCTGACCCGAACCTGAACCCGACCCTACCAACCTCTGACCCCAACTTATTTCCCGACCTCGACCTCAACCCCGACTTTCGTCTCCATCCCAGCAAACCCAGACCCAAACCACGACCCTGAACTAAACGAGCCCGAGCCAACTTTGACCTGACCTGACACCATCCCCAACCCCGCCCCTCACCGGCGCTAACCCAGACCCAGACCCCCGACCCTGACTTTGACCCCGAGCCCGAACCCCAACCCCAACCTCTAACCTCTAACGGTGACGATGAACCCCCACCACGTCCCGACCTATTGACCCTGACCCTGGCCCCATCCCATACCACACAACCTGGCCCTATGCCCTTACCCCCGACCCCGACCCTGACCCCAACCCTGACTTTAACCCCGATCCCAACGCCATCTCCCACATCCACTCCCAACCCGCACCATAACGCTCGCACATACAACGAACCCCCACTCCCTACTTTGCCTTGACCCACCCTATCCCCACCCCGACCCCCTGGCCTAACGCCTGACCACGAAACTCCTACCCTGACACCAACCTGACTTTGACCCCGATCCCACTCCATCCCCATCCCCAGTCCCCGACTCCGACCCAAACCCCTATCTTTTTCTTTGTTTTCCTTTTTTTCCTTTTTTCCTTTTTTTTCCTTTTTCCTTTTTTCCCTTTTTCCCTTTTTCTTTTTCTTTTTTCCTTTTTTATTTTTTCTATTTTCCTTTTTTTTCTTTTTTTCTTTTTTGTATTACTTTTCCTTTTTTCTGTTTTTCATTTTCTTTTTCCTATTTTCTTTTTTCTTAATTTCTTCTTTTTCTTTTTTCCTTTTTCTTTTTTTTCATTTCTTTTTTCCTTTTCTTTTTTCTTCTTTTTCTTTTTCTTATTCCTTTTTTCTTTTTTCTATTTTCCTTTTTTTTCTTTTTTCTTTTTTCTATTACTTTTCCTTTTTTCTATTTCTCATTTTCTTTTTCCTATTTTCTTTTTCCTTATTAATTTATTCTTTTTCTTTTTCCCTTTTTCTTTTCCCTTTTTCCTTTTTTCCCCCTTCTTTTTTCTTTTACCCTTTTTCGTTTCTTTTTCCTTTCCCCTTTTTCCCTTTCCCCTTCTTTTTCTTTTTTTCTTTTCCTTTCCCCCCCTATTTTTCCTTTCCTTTTTCTTTTTTCCTATTATTATTTTTCTTTTTTCTTTTTCCCTTTTTCTTTTTTTCCCTTTTTTCTTTTTCTTTTTTCCTTTTTCCTTTTTTCCATTTTCCTTTCTTTTTCCTATTATTTTTTTCTTTTTTTCCGATTATCCTTCTTTTCTTTTTCTTTTTTCCTTTTTAATTTACCTTTCCTTTTTTGTTTTTCCTTTTCTTTTTTCTTTTTTCTATTTTCCTTTTTCTTTTTTCTTTTTCTTTTTTCTTTTTCTTTTTTCTTTTTCTTTTTTCTTTTTCTTTTTCATTTCATTTTTTTTCTTTATTTTTTGGTTTCTTTATATTTTCACTTTTTTCAACTTAAACCCTAAACCCAAGCCTAAACCTGACCCTGACCCCATCTTCGACCCTTTTTTCTTTTTTCTATTTCTTCTTTCCTTTTTCTTTTTCATTTCATTTTCTTTTCCTTATTACTTTCCTTTTTTCTTTTCCTTTTTTCCTTTCTTTTTCGTTTTTCTTTTTTCATTTCATTTTCATTTCATTCCCTTATTTGTTTCTTATTCCTTTTTCCTTTTTCCCTTTTCCCTTTTCCCTTTTCCCTTTTCCCTTTTCCCTTTTCCCTTTTCCCTTTTCCCTTTTCCCTTTTCCCTTTTCCCTTTTCCCTTTTCTTTTTCTTTTTCTTTTTCTTTTTTCATTTTCTTTTTTCTTTATTTTTTGGTTTCTTTATATTTTCACTTTTTTCAACCTCAACCCTAAACCCAACCCTAACCCTGACCCTGACCCCGTCTTCGACCCTGACCCCCCCTTCTTTTTCCTTTTACCCTTTTTTGTTTCTTTTTCCTTTTTCCTTTTTCCCTTTCCCCTTTTCTTTTTCCTTTTTTCTTTTCCTTTTCCCCCCTATTTTTTCTTTCCTTTTTCTTTTTTCCTATTATTATTTTTCTTTTTTCTTTTTCCCTTTTTCTTTTTTTCCCTTTTTTCTTTTTCTTTTTCCCTTTTTCCTTTTTTCCATTTTCCTTTGTTTTTCCTATTATTTTTTTCTTTTTTTCCCGATTATCCTCCTTTTCTTTTTCTTTTTTCCTTTTTAATATACCTTTCCTTTTTTGTTTTTCCGTTTCTTTTTGTTTTTCCTTTTTTCTTTTTTTCTTATTAATTTCTTCTTTTTCTTTTTTCTTTTTCTTTTTTCTTTTTCTTTTTTCTTTTTCTTTTTCTTTTTCTTTTTCTTTTTCTTTTTCTTTTTCTTTTTCCCTTTTCCCCTGTTTTGTTTTCATTTTTCCTTTTTTCCTTTTTCTCTTTTTCGCTCTTTCATATTTTTCCTTTCTTCTTTTTTCCTTTTTTGTTTATTTTTTCTTCTCTTTATATTTTCTTTTTTTATTATTAATTTCTTCTTTTTTCTTTTTTCCTTTTCATTTTCTTTTTCTTTTCTTTTTTCTTTTTTCCTTTTTCCTTTTTTTTCTTTTTCCTTTTCTTTTTCCTTTTCCTTTTCTTTTTTTCTTTCTTTTTTTCTTTTTTCTATTTCTTCTTTCCTTTTTCTTTTTCATTTCATTTTCTTTTCCTTATTACTTTCCTTTTTCCTTTTCCTTTTTTCCTTTCTTTTTCTTTTTTCTTTTTTCATTTCATTTTCTTTTTCTTTTTTCCCCCTCTTCGTTTTTCTTTTTCCCTTTTTCGTTTCTTATTCCTTTTTCCCTTTTTCCTTTTCTTTTTCTTTTTTCTTTTTCTTTTTCATTTCATTTTTTTTCTTTATTTTTTGGTTTCTTTATATTTTCACTTTTTTCAACCTCAACCCTAAACCCAACCCTAACCCTGACCCCGACACTGACTTTGACCCCGACCCCAACCCTAACCTCGACCCTTTTCTTTTTTCTTTTTTCTTTTCCTTTTCCCCCCTATTTTTTCTTTCCTTTTTCTTTTTTCCTATTATTATTTTTCTTTTTTCTTCTCTTTATATTTTCACTTTTTTCTTTTTTATTATTAATTTCCTCCTTTTCTTTTTTCTTCTATTTTTTCTTATTCCTTTTTTCTTTTTTCTATTTTCCTTTTTTTTCTTTTTTCCTTTTTTGTATTACTTTTCCTTTTTTCTTTTTCATTTCCTTTTTCTTATTTTCTTTTTTCTTATTAATTTTCTTTTTTCTATTTCTTCTTTCCTTTTTCTTTTTCATTTCATTTTCTTTTCCTTATTACTTTCCTTTTTCCTTTTCCTTTTTTCCTTTCTTTTTCTTTTTTCTTTTTTCATTTCATTTTCTTTTTCTTTTTTCCCCCTCTTCGTTTTTCTTTTTCCCTTTTTCGTTTCTTATTCCTTTTTCCCTTTTTCCTTTTCTTTTTCTTTTTTCTTTTTCTTTTTCATTTCATTTTTTTTCTTTATTTTTTGGTTTCTTTGTTCCCTGTTTTGTTTTCATTTTTCATTTTTCCCTTTTTTGCTTTTTCATATTTTTCCTTTCTTCTTTTTTCCTTTTTCTTTTTTCCTTTTTTCTTTATTTTTTCTTCTCTTTATATTTTCACTTTTTTCTTTTTTTATTATTAATTTCTTCTTTTTCCTTTTTCCCTTTTTCCCTTTTTTCTTTTTCTTTTTTCCTTTTCTTTTTTCTTCTTTTTCTTTTTCTTATTCCTTTTTTCTTTTTTCTATTTTCCTTTTTTCTTTTTTCCTTTTTTGTATTACTTTTCCTTTTTTCTGTTTTTCATTTCCTTTTCCTATTTTCTTTTTCCTCTTTTTTTATTTTTCTATTGTCCTTTATTTTTTTTCTTTTTTTCTCCTTTCATTTCCTTTTCTTTTTCCTCCTTCTTTTTTCTTGTTAGCCCTTTTCCCTTTCCCCTTTTCTTTTTTCTTTTCCTTTTCCCCCCTATTTTTTCTTTCCTTTTTCTTTTTTCCTCTTATTATTTTTCTTTTTCCCTTTTTCTTTTTTTTTCTTTTTCCTTTTTCCTTTTTCTTTTTTCCTTTTTCTTTTTTTCCATTTTCCTTGTTTTTTTCTTTTTTTCCGATTATACTCCTTTTCTTTTTCTTTTTTCCTTTTTAATTTACCTTTCCTTTTTTTCTTTTCCTTATTATTTTCCTTTTTTTCTTTTCCTTTTTTCCTTTCTTTTTCTTTTTCTTTTTTTTATTTTCCTTTTTCTTTTTTCTTTTCTTTTTTCATGTTCTTTTTTCTTTTTCTTTTAATTTCTCTTTTTTGTTTATTTTTTTGTTTTTCTGTTTTCATTTTCATTTTGGTTTTTCTTTTTTCTTTTTCTTTTTCTTTTTCTTCTTTTTCATTTCATTTTTTTCTTTATTTTTTGGTTTCTTTATATTTTCACTTTTTCCAACGGCAACCCTAACCCCAACCCTAATCCTGACCCTGACCCCTATCCCTATTCTTTTTCCTCTCTTTTTATTTTTTCTATTTTCCTTTTTTTCTTTTTCTTTTTTCTATTTTATTTTTTTCTTTCTTTTTTCATTTCATTTTCTTTTTCTTTTTCCCCCCTTCTTTTTTCTTTCCTTTTTCTTTTTTCCTATTATTATTTTTCTTTTATCTTTTATCTTTCTTTTTCTTTTTCCCCCCTTCTTTTTTCTTTCCTTTTTCTTTTTCTTTTTCTTTTTCTTTTTCTTTTTCTTTTTCTTTTTTCTTTTTTCTTTTTTCTTTTTCTTTCCCCCCCTATTTTTTCTTTCCTTTTTCTTTTCCCTATTATTATTTTTCTTTTATCTTTTATCTTTTTCTTTTTTCTTTTCTTTTTTCTTTTCTTTTTCTTTTTTCTTTTTCATTTCATTTTTTTTCTTTTTCTTTTTTCTTTTCATTTTCTTTTTTTCTTTCTTTTTTTTCTTTTTTCTATTTTCCTTTTTCTTTTTTCTTTTTCTTTTTTGATTTTCTTTTTCTTTTTCTTTTTCATTTCATTTTTTTCTTTATTTTTTGGTTTCTTTATATTTTCACTTTTTCCAACGGCAACCCTAACCTCAACCCTAATCCTGACCCTGACCCCGTCTTCCACCCTGACCCCGAACACGAACCAGACCCCTGGCACTTATCCCAACTTCGTCCCCGTCCCCGACCCCAACCTCGACCCCCACCCCAACCCCGACCCCGGCCCTATCCCTGACTCAGATCCCGACTCCGACCCTGACTTTGACCCCGATCCAAACCCCAACCCCAACCCTAACCTTGACCCCGACAATGAACCCTTACCCTGACTTTGACCCTGACCCCGACCCCATACCCAACGCCGACCCCTGCCCTAACCCTGACCCCGACCCCGACCCTGACCCCAACCCTGACTTTGACCCCGATCCCGACGCCATCCGCATCGCCAACCCCGACACCGACCCAAACCCCGATCTTTTTCTTTGTTTTCCTTTTTTCTTTTTCTTTTTTCCTTTTCTTTTTTCTTCTTTTTCCTTTTCTTTTTTCTTCTTTTTCTTTTTCTTATTCCTTTTTTATTTTTTCTATTTTCCTTTTTTTTCTTTTTACCTTTCTTGTACTTTCTTTTTTGATTTTCTTTTTCTTTTTCTTCTTTTTCATTTCATTTTTTTTCTTTATTTTTTAGTTTCTTTATATTTTCACTTTTTTCAACCTCAACCCTAAACCCAACCCTAACCCTGACCCTGACGCCGTCTTCGACTCTGACCCCGAACCCGAACCCGACCCCCGACCCTGACCCCAACTTCATCCCCGACCCCGACCCCGACCTCGACCCTGACCTCAACCCTGACTTCGTCCCCTTCCCACACCCCGACCCCAACAACGAACCCCGACCCCAACTTTGACCCTGACCCCGACCCCATCCCCAACCCCGACCCTTTCTTTCTTTTTTCCTGTATTTTTTCTTTATATTTTCACTTTTTTCTGTTTCTCATTTCCTTTTTCTTTTTTTTTCTTTTTTTATTATTAATTTCTTCTTTTTCTTTTTTCTTTTTTCATTTTCTTTTTCTTTTTCTTTTTCTTTTCTTTTTTCTTTTTCCTTTTTTCCTTTTTCCTTTTTTCTTTTTCTTTTTCTTTTTCTTTTCTTTTTTTCTTTCTTTTTTCTTTTTTCTTTTCCTTTTTTCCTTTCTTTTTCTTTTTTCTTTTTTCTATTTTTTTTCTTTTTTCTTTTTTCATTTCATTTTCTTTTTTCTATTTTCCTTTTTCTTTTTTCTTTATTCATTTCATTTTCTTTTTCTTATTTCCCCCTCTTCTTTATTCCTTTTCCCTTTTTCGTTTCTTATTCCTTTTTCCTTTTTCCCTTTTCCCTTTTCTTTTTTCTTTTTCTTTTTACATTTTCTTTTTTCTATTTCATTTCATTTTTTTTCTTTATTTTTTGGTTTCTTTATATTTTCACTTTTTTCAACCTCAACCCTAATCCCAACCCTAACCCTGACCCTGACCCCGTCTTTGACCCTGACCCCGAACCTGAACCCGACCCCCAACCCTGACCCCAACTTATTTCCCGACCTCGACCTCAACCCCGACTTCGTCCCCATCCCACACCCAGACCCAAACCCCGACCCTGACAACGAGCCCCGATCCCAACTTTGACCCTGACCCTGACACCATCCCCAACCCCGACCCCGGCCCTACCCTGACCCCGACCCTGACTTTGACCTCCGATCCCACCCACCCCAACTAACCTCTAACGTACAGATGAACCCCCACCATCCACGTTTGACCCGGACCCTGGCCCCATCCCCTCCCCAACCCTAGCCTAAGGCCCTATCCCTTACCACCGACCCCGACCCTGACCCAACCCTGCTTATGACCCCAATTAAAAAAAATAAAAAAAAAAAAAAAATTTCAAAAAAAAAAAAAAAAATTAAAAATTATAAAAAAAAAAATAAAAATAAAAGTTAAAAAAAATTAAAAAAAAGTATAATTAATAAAAAAATAGATCCCAACGCCGATCCCCCATCCCCATCCCCACCCCCCTAACCTCGACCCCGACAACCGAACCCCCCCCCCACTTGACCTTGACCCACCCTATCCCCAACCCCGACCCCTGGCCTAAGACCTGACCCCGACCCCGCCCTGGACACCAACCCTGACTTTGAAGACCCGCCCGATCCCAACGCCATCCCCATCCCCATCCCCGACTCCGACCCAAACCCCGATCTTTTTCTTTGTTTTCCTTTTTCCTTTTTCCTTTTTCCTTTTTTCCCTTTTTCCCTTTTTCTTTTTCTTTTTTCCTTTTTTATTTTTTCTATTTTCCTTTTTTTTCTTTTTTTCTTTTTTGTATTACTTTTCCTTTTTTCTGTTTTTCATTTTCTTTTTCCTATTTTCTTTTTTCTTAATTTCTTCTTTTTCTTTTTTCCTTTTTCTTTTTTCTTTTTTACCTTTTTACCTTTTTCCCTTTTTTCATTTCTTTTTTCCTTTTCTTTTTTCTTCTTTTTCTTTTTCTTATTCCTTTTTTCTTTTTTCTATTTTCCTTTTTTTTCTTTTTTCTTTTTTCTATTACTTTTCCTTTTTTCTATTTCTCATTTTCTTTTTCCTATTTTCTTTTTCCTTATTAATTTATTCTTTTTCTTTTTCCCTTTTTCTTTTCCCTTTTTCCTTTTTTCCCCCTTCTTTTTTCTTTTACCCTTTTTCGTTTCTTTTTCCTTTCCCCTTTTTCCCTTTCCCCTTCTTTTTCTTTTTTTCTTTTCCTTTCCCCCCCTATTTTTCCTTTCCTTTTTCTTTTTTCTTTTTCCCTTTTTCTTTTTTTCCCTTTTTTCTTTTTCTTTTTTCCTTTTTCCTTTTTTCCATTTTCCTTTCTTTTTCCTATTATTTTTTTCTTTTTTTCCGATTATCCTTCTTTTCTTTTTCTTTTTTCCTTTTTAATTTACCTTTCCTTTTTTGTTTTTCCTTTTCTTTTTTCTTTTTTCTATTTTCCTTTTTCTTTTTTCTTTTTCTTTTTTCTTTTTCTTTTTTCTTTTTCTTTTTTCTTTTTCTTTTTCATTTCATTTTTTTTCTTTATTTTTTGGTTTCTTTATATTTTCACTTTTTTCAACTTAAACCCTAAACCCAAGCCTAAACCTGACCCTGACCCCATCTTCGACCCTTTTTTCTTTTTTCTATTTCTTCTTTCCTTTTTCTTTTTCATTTCA
The DNA here is from genome assembly GCA_023970755.1 of Azemiops feae. NCBI lineage: Eukaryota > Metazoa > Chordata > Lepidosauria > Squamata > Viperidae > Azemiops > Azemiops feae. Next base: position 50,172 of record JALGBA010001850.1, read on the forward strand.
TTTTCTTTTCCTTATTACTTTCCTTTTTTCTTTTCCTTTTTTCCTTTCTTTTTCGTTTTTCTTTTTTCATTTCATTTTCATTTCATTCCCTTATTTGTTTCTTATTCCTTTTTCCTTTTTCCCTTTTCCCTTTTCCCTTTTCCCTTTTCCCTTTTCCCTTTTCCCTTTTCCCTTTTCCCTTTTCCCTTTTCCCTTTTCTTTTTCTTTTTCTTTTTCTTTTTTCATTTTCTTTTTTCTTTATTTTTTGGTTTCTTTATATTTTCACTTTTTTCAACCTCAACCCTAAACCCAACCCTAACCCTGACCCTGACCCCGTCTTCGACCCTGACCCCCCCTTCTTTTTCCTTTTACCCTTTTTTGTTTCTTTTTCCTTTTTCCTTTTTCCCTTTCCCCTTTTCTTTTTCCTTTTTTCTTTTCCTTTTCCCCCCTATTTTTTCTTTCCTTTTTCTTTTTTCCTATTATTATTTTTCTTTTTTCTTTTTCCCTTTTTCTTTTTTTCCCTTTTTTCTTTTTCTTTTTTCCTTTTTCCTTTTTTCCATTTTCCTTTCTTTTTCCTATTATTTTTTTCTTTTTTTCCGATTATCCTTCTTTTCTTTTTCTTTTTTCCTTTTTAATTTACCTTTCCTTTTTTGTTTTTCCTTTTCTTTTTTCTTTTTTCTATTTTCCTTTTTCTTTTTTCTTTTTCTTTTTTCTTTTTCTTTTTTCTTTTTCTTTTTTCTTTTTCTTTTTTCTTTTTCTTTTTCATTTCATTTTTTTTCTTTATTTTTTGGTTTCTTTATATTTTCACTTTTTTCAACTTAAACCCTAAACCCAAGCCTAAACCTGACCCTGACCCCATCTTCGACCCTTTTTTCTTTTTTCTATTTCTTCTTTCCTTTTTCTTTTTCATTTCATTTTCTTTTCCTTATTACTTTCCTTTTTTCTTTTCCTTTTTTCCTTTCTTTTTCGTTTTTCTTTTTTCATTTCATTTTCATTTCATTCCCTTATTTGTTTCTTATTCCTTTTTCCTTTTTCCCTTTTCCCTTTTCCCTTTTCCCTTTTCCCTTTTCCCTTTTCCCTTTTCCCTTTTCCCTTTTCCCTTTTCCCTTTTCCCTTTTCCCTTTTCCCTTTTCCCTTTTCTTTTTCTTTTTCTTTTTCTTTTTTCATTTTCTTTTTTCTTTATTTTTTGGTTTCTTTATATTTTCACTTTTTTCAACCTCAACCCTAAACCCAACCCTAACCCTGACCCCGTCTTCGACCCTGACCCCCCCCTTCTTTTTCCTTTTACCCTTTTTCGTTTCTTTTTCCTTTTTCCTTTTTCCCTTTCCCCTTTTCTTTTTCCTTTTTTCTTTTCCTTTTCCCCCCTATTTTTTCTTTCCTTTTTCTTTTTTCCTATTATTATTTTTCTTTTTTCTTTTTCCCTTTTTCTTTTTTTCCCTTTTTTCTTTTTCTTTTTTCCTTTTTCCTTTTTTCCATTTTCCTTTCTTTTTCCTATTATTTTTTTCTTTTTTTCCGATTATCCTTCTTTTCTTTTTCTTTTTTCCTTTTTAATTTACCTTTCCTTTTTTGTTTTTCCTTTTCTTTTTCTTTTTTCTATTTTCTTTTTCTTTTTTCTTTTTCTTTTTTTCTTTTTCTTTTTTCTTTTTCTTTTTTCTTTTTCTTTTTCATTTCATTTTTTTTCTTTATTTTTTGGTTTCTTTATTTTTCCTTTTTTCAACTTAAACCCTAAACCCAACCTAAACTGACCCTGACCCCATCTTCGACCCTTTTTCTTTTTTCTTTTTTCTTCTTCTTTCCTTTTTCTTTTTCATTTCATTTTCTTTTCCTTATTACTTTCCTTTTTTCTTTTCCTTTTTTCCTTTCTTTTTCGTTTTTCTTTTTTCTTTTTCTTTTTTCTTTTTTCTTTTTCTTTTTTCTTTTTCTTTTTTCTTTTTCTTTTTCATTTCATTTTTTTTCTTTATTTTTTGGTTTCTTTATATTTTCACTTTTTTCAACTTAAACCCTAAACCCAAGCCTAAACCTGACCCTGACCCCATCTTCGACCCTTTTTTCTTTTTTCTATTTCTTCTTTCCTTTTTCTTTTTCATTTCATTTTCTTTTCCTTATTACTTTCCTTTTTTCTTTTCCTTTTTTCCTTTCTTTTTCGTTTTTCTTTTTTCATTTCATTTTCATTTCATTCCCTTATTTGTTTCTTATTCCTTTTTCCTTTTTCCCTTTTCCCTTTTCCCTTTTCCCTTTTCCCTTTTCCCTTTTCCCTTTTCCCTTTTCCCTTTTCCCTTTTCCCTTTTCCCTTTTCCCTTTTCTTTTTCTTTTTCTTTTTCTTTTTTCATTTTCTTTTTTCTTTATTTTTTGGTTTCTTTATATTTTCACTTTTTTCAACCTCAACCCTAAACCCAACCCTAACCCTGACCCTGACCCCGTCTTCGACCCTGACCCCAAACCCGAACCCGACCCCCGACCTTGACCCCAACTTCATCCCCGACCCAGACCTCGACCCTGACCTCAACCCCGACTTTATCCCCTTCCCACACCCCTACCCCGACAACAAACCCTGACCGCAACTTTGACCCTGACCCCGACCCCATCCCCAACCCCGACCGTTTCTTTTTTCTTTTTTCTTTTTTCCTTTTTTCTTTATTTTTTCTTCTCTTTATATTTTCACTTTTTTCTGTTTTTCATTTTCTTTTTCTTTTTTTTTCTTTTTTTATTATTAATTTCTTCTTTTTCTTTTTTTCTTTTTCTTTTTCTATTTTCTTTTTCTTTTCTTTGTTTCTTTCTTTCTTTTTTCTATTTCTTTTTTCCTTTTTCTTTTCCTTATTTTCCTTTTTTCTTTTCCTTTTTTCCTTTCTTTTTCTTTATTCTTTATTCTTTTTTCTATTTTCCTTTTTCTTTTTTCTTTTTCTTTTTTCATTTTCTTTTTTCTTTTTCTTTTTCATTTTCTTTTTTCTTTTTCTTTTTCATTTCATTTTTTTTCTTTATTTTTTGGTTTCTTTATATTTTCACTTTTTTCAACCTCAACCCTAACCCCAACCCTAATCCTGACCCTGACCCCGTCTTCCACCCTGACCCCGAACACGAACACGAACCCGACCCCCGACCCTGACCCCAACTTCGTCCCCGACCCCAACCTCGACCCCCACCCCAACCCCGACTTCGTCCCCGTCCCACACCCCTACCCTAACCCCGACCCCGACAACGAACACCGACCCCAACTTTGACCCTGACCCTGACCCCATCCCCAACCCCGACCCCGGCGCTAACCCTGACCCAGACCCCGACCCTGACTTTGACCCCGATCCCGACCCCAACCCCAACCCTAACCTCTAACGTGACAATGAACCCCCACCCCGACTTTGACCCTTACCCTGGCCCCATCCCCTACCCCAACCCTGGCCCTATCCCTTACCCCGACCCCGACCCTGACCCCAACCCTGACTTTGACCCCGATCCCAACGCCATCCCCATCCCCATCCCCAACCCCAACCCTAACCTCGACCCCGACAACGAACCCCCACCCCGACTTTGACCTTGACCCCACCCTATCCCCAACCCCGACCCCTGGCCTAACCCTGACCCCGACCCCGACCCTGACACCAACCCTGACTTTGACCCCGATCCCAACGCCATCCCCATCCCCATCCCCGACTCCGACCCAAACCCCGATCTTTTTCTTTGTTTTCCTTTTTCCTTTTTCCTTTTTCCTTTTTCCTTTTTTCCCTTTTTCCCTTTTTCTTTTTCTTTTTTCCTTTTTTATTTTTTCTATTTTTCTTTTTTTCTTTTTTGTATTACTTTTCCTTTTTTCTGTTTTTCATTTTCTTTTTCCTATTTTCTTTTTTCTTAATTTCTTCTTTTTCTTTTTCTTATTCCTTTTTTCTTTTTTCTATTTTCCTTTTTTTTCTTTTTTCTTTTTTCTATTACTTTTCCTTTTTTCTATTTCTCATTTTCTTTTTCCTATTTTCTTTTTCCTTATTAATTTATTCTTTTTCTTTTTCCCTTTTTCTTTTCCCTTTTTCCTTTTTTTCCCCCTTCTTTTTTCTTTTACCCTTTTTCGTTTCTTTTTCCTTTTCCCTTTTTCCCTTTCCCCTTTTCTTTTTCTTTTTTTCTTTTCCTTTCCCCCCCTATTTTTCCTTTCCTTTTTCTTTTTTCCTATTATTATTTTTCTTTTTTCTTTTTCCCTTTTTCTTTTTTTCCCTTTTTTCTTTTTCTTTTTTCCTTTTTCCTTTTTTCCATTTTCCTTTCTTTTTCCTATTATTTTTTTCTTTTTTTCCGATTATCCTTCTTTTCTTTTTCTTTTTTCCTTTTTAATTTACCTTTCCTTTTTTGTTTTTCCTTTTCTTTTTTCTTTTTTCTATTTTCCTTTTTCTTTTTTCTTTTTCTTTTTTCTTTTTCTTTTTTCTTTTTCTTTTTTCTTTTTCTTTTTCATTTCATTTTTTTTCTTTATTTTTTGGTTTCTTTATATTTTCACTTTTTTCAACTTAAACCCTAAACCCAAGCCTAAACCTGACCCTGACCCCATCTTCGACCCTTTTTTCTTTTTTCTATTTCTTCTTTCCTTTTTCTTTTTCATTTCATTTTCTTTTCCTTATTACTTTCCTTTTTTCTTTTCCTTTTTTCCTTTCTTTTTCGTTTTTCTTTTTTCATTTCATTTTCATTTCATTCCCTTATTTGTTTCTTATTCCTTTTTCCTTTTTCCCTTTTCCCTTTTCCCTTTTCCCTTTTCCCTTTTCCCTTTTCCCTTTTCCCTTTTCCCTTTTCCCTTTTCCCTTTTCCCTTTTCTTTTTCTTTTTCTTTTTCTTTTTTCATTTTCTTTTTTCTTTATTTTTTGGTTTCTTTATATTTTCACTTTTTTCAACCTCAACCCTAAACCCAACCCTAACCCTGACCCTGACCCCGTCTTCGACCCTGACCCCCCCTTCTTTTTCCTTTTACCCTTTTTTGTTTCTTTTTCCTTTTTCCTTTTTCCCTTTCCCCTTTTCTTTTTCCTTTTTTCTTTTCCTTTTCCCCCCTATTTTTTCTTTCCTTTTTCTTTTTTCCTATTATTATTTTTCTTTTTTCTTTTTCCCTTTTTCTTTTTTTCCCTTTTTTCTTTTTCTTTTTCCCTTTTTCCTTTTTTCCATTTTCCTTTGTTTTTCCTATTATTTTTTTCTTTTTTTCCCGATTATCCTCCTTTTCTTTTTCTTTTTTCCTTTTTAATATACCTTTCCTTTTTTGTTTTTCCGTTTCTTTTTGTTTTTCCTTTTTTCTTTTTTTCTTATTAATTTCTTCTTTTTCTTTTTTCTTTTTCTTTTTTCTTTTTCTTTTTTCTTTTTCTTTTTCTTTTTCTTTTTCTTTTTCTTTTTCTTTTTCTTTTTCCCTTTTCCCCTGTTTTGTTTTCATTTTTCCTTTTTTCCTTTTTCTCTTTTTCGCTCTTTCATATTTTTCCTTTCTTCTTTTTTCCTTTTTTGTTTATTTTTTCTTCTCTTTATATTTTCTTTTTTTATTATTAATTTCTTCTTTTTTCTTTTTTCCTTTTCATTTTCTTTTTCTTTTCTTTTTTCTTTTTTCCTTTTTCCTTTTTTTTCTTTTTCCTTTTCTTTTTCCTTTTCCTTTTCTTTTTTTCTTTCTTTTTTTCTTTTTTCTATTTCTTCTTTCCTTTTTCTTTTTCATTTCATTTTCTTTTCCTTATTACTTTCCTTTTTCCTTTTCCTTTTTTCCTTTCTTTTTCTTTTTTCTTTTTTCATTTCATTTTCTTTTTCTTTTTTCCCCCTCTTCGTTTTTCTTTTTCCCTTTTTCGTTTCTTATTCCTTTTTCCCTTTTTCCTTTTCTTTTTCTTTTTTCTTTTTCTTTTTCATTTCATTTTTTTTCTTTATTTTTTGGTTTCTTTATATTTTCACTTTTTTCAACCTCAACCCTAAACCCAACCCTAACCCTGACCCCGACACTGACTTTGACCCCGACCCCAACCCTAACCTCGACCCTTTTCTTTTTTCTTTTTTCTTTTCCTTTTCCCCCCTATTTTTTCTTTCCTTTTTCTTTTTTCCTATTATTATTTTTCTTTTTTCTTCTCTTTATATTTTCACTTTTTTCTTTTTTATTATTAATTTCCTCCTTTTCTTTTTTCTTCTATTTTTTCTTATTCCTTTTTTCTTTTTTCTATTTTCCTTTTTTTTCTTTTTTCCTTTTTTGTATTACTTTTCCTTTTTTCTTTTTCATTTCCTTTTTCTTATTTTCTTTTTTCTTATTAATTTCTTCTTTTTCTTTTTTCCTTTTTCTTTTTACATTTTCTTTTTTCATTTCATTTTCTTTTTCTTCCCCCCCTTTTTTTCTTTTTCCCTTTTTCTTTTTTTCTTTTTTCTTTTTTCTTTTTCTTTGTTCCTTTTTCCTTTTTTCCATTTTCCTTTTCTTTTCCCGATTATCCTGCTTTTCTTTTTCTTTTTCCCTTTTTAATTTACCTTTCCTTTTTCCTTTTTTCTTTTCTTTTTCTTTTTCCTTTTTCCTTTGTTCCCTGTTTTGTTTTCATTTTTCATTTTTCCCTTTTTTGCTTTTTCATATTTTTCCTTTCTTCTTTTTTCCTTTTTCTTTTTTCCTTTTTTCTTTATTTTTTCTTCTCTTTATATTTTCACTTTTTTCTTTTTTTATTATTAATTTCTTCTTTTTCCTTTTTCCCTTTTTCCCTTTTTTCTTTTTCTTTTTTCCTTTTCTTTTTTCTTCTTTTTCTTTTTCTTATTCCTTTTTTCTTTTTTCTATTTTCCTTTTTTCTTTTTTTCTTTTTTGTATTACTTTTCCTTTTTTCTGTTTTTCATTTTCTTTTTCCTATTTTCTTTTTCCTCTTTTTTTATTTTTTCTATTTTCCTTTATTTTTTTTCTTTTTTCATTTCATTTTCTTTTTCTTTTTCCCCCCTTCTTTTTTCTTTTACCCTTTTTCCCTTTCCCCTTTTCTTTTTTCTTTTCCTTTTCCCCCCTATTTTTTCTTTCCTTTTTCTTTTTTCCTCTTATTATTTTTCTTTTTCCCTTTTTCTTTTTTTTTCTTTTTCCTTTTTCCTTTTTCTTTTTTCCTTTTTCTTTTTTTCCATTTTCCTTGTTTTTTTCTTTTTTTCCGATTATACTCCTTTTCTTTTTCTTTTTTCCTTTTTAATTTACCTTTCCTTTTTTTCTTTTCCTTATTATTTTCCTTTTTTTCTTTTCCTTTTTTCCTTTCTTTTTCTTTTTCTTTTTTTTATTTTCCTTTTTCTTTTTTCTTTTCTTTTTTCATGTTCTTTTTTCTTTTTTCTTTTTCTTTTAATTTCTCTTTTTTGTTTATTTTTTGGTTTTTCTGTTTTCATTTTCATTTTGGTTTTTCTTTTTTCTTTTTCTTTTTCTTTTTCTTCTTTTTCATTTCATTTTTTTCTTTATTTTTTGGTTTCTTTATATTTTCACTTTTTCCAACGGCAACCCTAACCCCAACCCTAATCCTGACCCTGACCCCTATCCCTATTCTTTTTCCTCTCTTTTTATTTTTTCTATTTTCCTTTTTTTCTTTTTCTTTTTTCTATTTTATTTTTTTCTTTCTTTTTTCATTTCATTTTCTTTTTCTTTTTCCCCCCTTCTTTTTTCTTTCCTTTTTCTTTTTTCCTATTATTATTTTTCTTTTATCTTTTATCTTTCTTTTTCTTTTTCCCCCCTTCTTTTTTCTTTCCTTTTTCTTTTTCTTTTTCTTTTTCTTTTTCTTTTTCTTTTTCTTTTTCTTTTTCTTTTTTCTTTTTTCTTTTTTCTTTTTCTTTCCCCCCCTATTTTTTCTTTCCTTTTTCTTTTCCCTATTATTTTTCTTTTATCTTTTATCTTTTTCTTTTTTCTTTTCTTTTTTCTTTTCTTTTTCTTTTTTCTTTTTCATTTCATTTTTTTTCTTTTTCTTTTTTCTTTTCATTTTCTTTTTTTCTTTCTTTTTTTCTTTTTTCTATTTTCCTTTTTCTTTTTTCTTTTTCTTTTTTGATTTTCTTTTTCTTTTTCTTTTTCATTTCATTTTTTTCTTTATTTTTTGGTTTCTTTATATTTTCACTTTTTCCAACGGCAACCCTAACCTCAACCCTAATCCTGACCCTGACCCCATCTTCCACCCTGACCCCGAACACGAACCAGACCCCTGGCACTTATCCCAACTTCGTCCCCGTCCCCGACCCCAACCTCGACCCCCACCCCAACCCCGACCCCGGCCCTATCCCTGACTCAGATCCCGACTCCGACCCTGACTTTGACCCCGATCCAAACCCCAACCCCAACCCTAACCTTGACCCCGACAATGAACCCTTACCCTGACTTTGACCCTGACCCCGACCCCATACCCAACGCCGACCCCTGCCCTAACCCTGACCCCGACCCCGACCCTGACCCCAACCCTGACTTTGACCCCGATCCCGACGCCATCCGCATCGCCAACCCCGACACCGACCCAAACCCCGATCTTTTTCTTTGTTTTCCTTTTTTCTTTTTCTTTTTTCCTTTTCTTTTTTCTTCTTTTTCCTTTTCTTTTTTCTTCTTTTTCTTTTTCTTATTCCTTTTTTATTTTTTCTATTTTCCTTTTTTTTCTTTTTACCTTTCTTGTACTTTCTTTTTTGATTTTCTTTTTCTTTTTCTTCTTTTTCATTTCATTTTTTTTCTTTATTTTTTAGTTTCTTTATATTTTCACTTTTTTCAACCTCAACCCTAAACCCAACCCTAACCCTGACCCTGACGCCGTCTTCGACTCTGACCCCGAACCCGAACCCGACCCCCGACCCTGACCCCAACTTCATCCCCGACCCCGACCCCGACCTCGACCCTGACCTCAACCCTGACTTCGTCCCCTTCCCACACCCCGACCCCAACAACGAACCCCGACCCCAACTTTGACCCTGACCCCGACCCCATCCCCAACCCCGACCCTTTCTTTCTTTTTTCCTGTATTTTTTCTTTATATTTTCACTTTTTTCTGTTTCTCATTTCCTTTTTCTTTTTTTTTCTTTTTTTATTATTAATTTCTTCTTTTTCTTTTTTCTTTTTTCATTTTCTTTTTCTTTTTCTTTTTCTTTTCTTTTTTCTTTTTCCTTTTTTCCTTTTTCCTTTTTTCTTTTTCTTTTTCTTTTTCTTTTCTTTTTTTCTTTCTTTTTTCTTTTTTCTTTTCCTTTTTTCCTTTCTTTTTCTTTTTTCTTTTTTCTATTTTTTTTCTTTTTTCTTTTTTCATTTCATTTTCTTTTTTCTATTTTCCTTTTTCTTTTTTCTTTATTCATTTCATTTTCTTTTTCTTATTTCCCCCTCTTCTTTATTCCTTTTCCCTTTTTCGTTTCTTATTCCTTTTTCCTTTTTCCCTTTTCCCTTTTCTTTTTTCTTTTTCTTTTTACATTTTCTTTTTTCTATTTCATTTCATTTTTTTTCTTTATTTTTTGGTTTCTTTATATTTTCACTTTTTTCAACCTCAACCCTAATCCCAACCCTAACCCTGACCCTGACCCCGTCTTTGACCCTGACCCCGAACCTGAACCCGACCCCCAACCCTGACCCCAACTTATTTCCCGACCTCGACCTCAACCCCGACTTCGTCTCCATCCCACACCCAGACCCAAACCCCGACCCTGACAACGAGCCCCGATCCCAACTTTGACCCTGACCCTGACACCATCCCCAACCCCGACCCCGGCGCTAACCCAGACCCAGACCCCGACCCTGACTTTGACCCCGATCCCGACCCCAACCCCAACCCTAACCTCTAACGTGACAATGAACCCCCACCCCGACTTTGACCCTGACCCTGGCCCCATCCCCTACCCCAACCCTGGCCCTATCCCTTACCCCGACCCCGACCCTGACCCCAACCCTGACTTTGACCCCGATCCCAACGCCATCCCCATCCCCATCCCCAACCCCAACCCTAACCTCGACCCCGACAACGAACCCCCACCCCGACTTTGACCTTGACCCCACCCTATCCCCAACCCCGACCCCTGGCCTAACCCTGACCCCGACCCCGACCCTGACACCAACCCTGACTTTGACCCCGATCCCAACGCCATCCCCATCCCCATCCCCGACTCCGACCCAAACCCCGATCTTTTTCTTTGTTTTCCTTTTTCCTTTTTCCTTTTTCCTTTTTTCCCTTTTTCCCTTTTTCTTTTTCTTTTTTCCTTTTTTATTTTTTCTATTTTCCTTTTTTTTCTTTTTTTCTTTTTTGTATTACTTTTCCTTTTTTCTGTTTTTCATTTTCTTTTTCCTATTTTCTTTTTTCTTAATTTCTTCTTTTTCTTTTTTCCTTTTTCTTTTTTCTTTTTTACCTTTTTACCTTTTTCCCTTTTTTCATTTCTTTTTTCCTTTTCTTTTTTCTTCTTTTTCTTTTTCTTATTCCTTTTTTCTTTTTTCTATTTTCCTTTTTTTTCTTTTTTCTTTTTTCTATTACTTTTCCTTTTTTCTATTTCTCATTTTCTTTTTCCTATTTTCTTTTTCCTTATTAATTTATTCTTTTTCTTTTTCCCTTTTTCTTTTCCCTTTTTCCTTTTTTCCCCCTTCTTTTTTCTTTTACCCTTTTTCGTTTCTTTTTCCTTTCCCCTTTTTCCCTTTCCCCTTCTTTTTCTTTTTTTCTTTTCCTTTCCCCCCCTATTTTTCCTTTCCTTTTTCTTTTTTCTTTTTCCCTTTTTCTTTTTTTCCCTTTTTTCTTTTTCTTTTTTCCTTTTTCCTTTTTTCCATTTTCCTTTCTTTTTCCTATTATTTTTTTCTTTTTTTCCGATTATCCTTCTTTTCTTTTTCTTTTTTCCTTTTTAATTTACCTTTCCTTTTTTGTTTTTCCTTTTCTTTTTTCTTTTTTCTATTTTCCTTTTTCTTTTTTCTTTTTCTTTTTTCTTTTTCTTTTTTCTTTTTCTTTTTTCTTTTTCTTTTTCATTTCATTTTTTTTCTTTATTTTTTGGTTTCTTTATATTTTCACTTTTTTCAACTTAAACCCTAAACCCAAGCCTAAACCTGACCCTGACCCCATCTTCGACCCTTTTTTCTTTTTTCTATTTCTTCTTTCCTTTTTCTTTTTCATTTCATTTTCTTTTCCTTATTACTTTCCTTTTTTCTTTTCCTTTTTTCCTTTCTTTTTCGTTTTTCTTTGTTCATTTCATTTTCATTTCATTCCCTTATTTGTTTCTTATTCCTTTTTCCTTTTTCCCTTTTCCCTTTTCCCTTTTCCCTTTTCCCTTTTCCCTTTTCCCTTTTCCCTTTTCCCTTTTCCCTTTTCCCTTTTCCCTTTTCCCTTTTCTTTTTCTTTTTCTTTTTCTTTTTTCATTTTCTTTTTTCTTTATTTTTTGGTTTCTTTATATTTTCACTTTTTTCAACCTCAACCCTAAACCCAACCCTAACCCTGACCCCGTCTTCGACCCTGACCCCCCCCTTCTTTTTCCTTTTACCCTTTTTCGTTTCTTTTTCCTTTTTCCTTTTTCCCTTTCCCCTTTTCTTTTTCCTTTTTTCTTTTCCTTTTCCCCCCTATTTTTTCTTTCCTTTTTCTTTTTTCCTATTATTATTTTTCTTTTTTCTTTTTCCCTTTTTCTTTTTTTCCCTTTTTTCTTTTTCTTTTTTCCTTTTTCCTTTTTTACATTTTCCTTTGTTTTTCCTATTATTTTTTTCTTTTTTTCCCGATTATCCTCCTTTTCTTTTTCTTTTTTCCTTTTTAATTTACCTTTCCTTTTTTGTTTTTCCGTTTCTTTTTGTTTTTCCTTTTTTCCTGTTTCTGTTTTCTTTTTTATTTGCTTTTTCTTTTTCTTTTCTTTTTTCTTTTTTCTTTTTCCTTTTTTCCTTTTTTTTTGGTTCTTTATATTTCAATTTTTCAACTTAAACCTAAACCCAAGCCTAAACATGACCCGGACCCCATCTCGACCCTTTTTCTTTTTCTATTCGCTTTCCTTTTTCTTTTTCATGTCATTTTCTTTTCCTTATTAATTTCCTTTTTTCTTTCCTTTTTTCCGTTCTTTTTCGTTTTTTCTTTTCTTTTTTATTTTTTTAATTTTCCTTTTTCTTTTTTCATTTTCTTTTTTCTTTTCTTTTTCATTTCATTTTTTTTCTTTATTTTTTGGTTTCTTTATATTTTCACTTTTTTCAACTTAAACCCTAAACCCAAGCCTAAACCTGACCCTGACCCCATCTTCGACCCTTTTTTCTTTTTTCTATTTCTTCTTTCCTTTTTCTTTTTCATTTCATTTTCTTTTCCTTATTACTTTCCTTTTTTCTTTTCCTTTTTTCCTTTCTTTTTCGTTTTTCTTTTTTCATTTCATTTTCATTTCATTCCCTTATTTGTTTCTTATTCCTTTTTCCTTTTTCCCTTTTCCCTTTTCCCTTTTCCCTTTTCCCTTTTCCCTTTTCCCTTTTCCCTTTTCCCTTTTCCCTTTTCCCTTTTCCCTTTTCCCTTTTCTTTTTCTTTTTCTTTTTCTTTTTTCATTTTCTTTTTTCTTTATTTTTTGGTTTCTTTATATTTTCACTTTTTTCAACCTCAACCCTAAACCCAACCCTAACCCTGACCCTGACCCCGTCTTCGACCCTGACCCCAAACCCGAACCCGACCCCCGACCTTGACCCCAACTTCATCCCCGACCCAGACCTCGACCCTGACCTCAACCCCGACTTTATCCCCTTCCCACACCCCTACCCCGACAACAAACCCTGACCGCAACTTTGACCCTGACCCCGACCCCATCCCCAACCCCGACCGTTTCTTTTTTCTTTTTTCTTTTTTCCTTTTTTCTTTATTTTTTCTTCTCTTTATATTTTCACTTTTTTCTGTTTTTCATTTTCTTTTTCTTTTTTTTTCTTTTTTTATTATTAATTTCTTCTTTTTCTTTTTTTCTTTTTCTTTTTCTATTTTCTTTTTCTTTTCTTTGTTTCTTTCTTTCTTTTTTCTATTTCTTTTTTCCTTTTTCTTTTCCTTATTTTCCTTTTTTCTTTTCCTTTTTTCCTTTCTTTTTCTTTATTCTTTATTCTTTTTTCTATTTTCCTTTTTCTTTTTTCTTTTTCTTTTTTCATTTTCTTTTTTCTTTTTCTTTTTCATTTTCTTTTTTCTTTTTCTTTTTCATTTCATTTTTTTTCTTTATTTTTTGGTTTCTTTATATTTTCACTTTTTTCAACCTCAACCCTAACCCCAACCCTAATCCTGACCCTGACCCCGTCTTCCACCCTGACCCCGAACACGAACACGAACCCGACCCCCGACCCTGACCCCAACTTCGTCCCCGACCCCAACCTCGACCCCCACCCCAACCCCGACTTCGTCCCCGTCCCACACCCCTACCCTAACCCCGACCCCGACAACGAACACCGACCCCAACTTTGACCCTGACCCTGACCCCATCCCCAACCCCGACCCCGGCGCTAACCCTGACCCAGACCCCGACCCTGACTTTGACCCCGATCCCGACCCCAACCCCAACCCTAACCTCTAACGTGACAATGAACCCCCACCCCGACTTTGACCCTTACCCTGGCCCCATCCCCTACCCCAACCCTGGCCCTATCCCTTACCCCGACCCCGACCCTGACCCCAACCCTGACTTTGACCCCGATCCCAACGCCATCCCCATCCCCATCCCCAACCCCAACCCTAACCTCGACCCCGACAACGAACCCCCACCCCGACTTTGACCTTGACCCCACCCTATCCCCAACCCCGACCCCTGGCCTAACCCTGACCCCGACCCCGACCCTGACACCAACCCTGACTTTGACCCCGATCCCAACGCCATCCCCATCCCCATCCCCGACTCCGACCCAAACCCCGATCTTTTTCTTTGTTTTCCTTTTTCCTTTTTCCTTTTTCCTTTTTCCTTTTTTCCCTTTTTCCCTTTTTCTTTTTCTTTTTTCCTTTTTTATTTTTTCTATTTTTCTTTTTTTCTTTTTTGTATTACTTTTCCTTTTTTCTGTTTTTCATTTTCTTTTTCCTATTTTCTTTTTTCTTAATTTCTTCTTTTTCTTTTTCTTATTCCTTTTTTCTTTTTTCTATTTTCCTTTTTTTTCTTTTTTCTTTTTTCTATTACTTTTCCTTTTTTCTATTTCTCATTTTCTTTTTCCTATTTTCTTTTTCCTTATTAATTTATTCTTTTTCTTTTTCCCTTTTTCTTTTCCCTTTTTCCTTTTTTTCCCCCTTCTTTTTTCTTTTACCCTTTTTCGTTTCTTTTTCCTTTTCCCTTTTTCCCTTTCCCCTTTTCTTTTTCTTTTTTTCTTTTCCTTTCCCCCCCTATTTTTCCTTTCCTTTTTCTTTTTTCCTATTATTATTTTTCTTTTTTCTTTTTCCCTTTTTCTTTTTTTCCCTTTTTTCTTTTTCTTTTTTCCTTTTTCCTTTTTTCCATTTTCCTTTCTTTTTCCTATTATTTTTTTCTTTTTTTCCGATTATCCTTCTTTTCTTTTTCTTTTTTCCTTTTTAATTTACCTTTCCTTTTTTGTTTTTCCTTTTCTTTTTTCTTTTTTCTATTTTCCTTTTTCTTTTTTCTTTTTCTTTTTTCTTTTTCTTTTTTCTTTTTCTTTTTTCTTTTTCTTTTTCATTTCATTTTTTTTCTTTATTTTTTGGTTTCTTTATATTTTCACTTTTTTCAACTTAAACCCTAAACCCAAGCCTAAACCTGACCCTGACCCCATCTTCGACCCTTTTTTCTTTTTTCTATTTCTTCTTTCCTTTTTCTTTTTCATTTCATTTTCTTTTCCTTATTACTTTCCTTTTTTCTTTTCCTTTTTTCCTTTCTTTTTCGTTTTTCTTTTTTCATTTCATTTTCATTTCATTCCCTTATTTGTTTCTTATTCCTTTTTCCTTTTTCCCTTTTCCCTTTTCCCTTTTCCCTTTTCCCTTTTCCCTTTTCCCTTTTCCCTTTTCCCTTTTCCCTTTTCCCTTTTCCCTTTTCCCTTTTCCCTTTTCCCTTTTCTTTTTCTTTTTCTTTTTCTTTTTTCATTTTCTTTTTTCTTTATTTTTTGGTTTCTTTATATTTTCACTTTTTTCAACCTCAACCCTAAACCCAACCCTAACCCTGACCCCGTCTTCGACCCTGACCCCCCCCTTCTTTTTCCTTTTACCCTTTTTCGTTTCTTTTTCCTTTTTCCTTTTTCCCTTTCCCCTTTTCTTTTTCCTTTTTTCTTTTCCTTTTCCCCCCTATTTTTTCTTTCCTTTTTCTTTTTTCCTATTATTATTTTTCTTTTTTCTTTTTCCCTTTTTCTTTTTTTCCCTTTTTTCTTTTTCTTTTTTCCTTTTTCCTTTTTTACATTTTCCTTTGTTTTTCCTATTATTTTTTTCTTTTTTTCCCGATTATCCTCCTTTTCTTTTTCTTTTTTCCTTTTTAATTTACCTTTCCTTTTTTGTTTTTCCGTTTCTTTTTGTTTTTCCTTTTTTCTTTTTTTCTTATTAATTTCTTCTTTTTCTTTTTTCTTTTTCTTTTTTCTTTTTCTTTTTTCTTTTTCTTTTTCTTTTTCTTTTTCTTTTTCTTTTTCCCTTTTCCCCTGTTTTGTTTTCATTTTTCCTTTTTTCCTTTTTCTCTTTTTCGCTCTTTCATATTTTTCCTTTCTTCTTTTTTCCTTTTTTGTTTATTTTTTCTTCTCTTTATATTTTCTTTTTTTATTATTAATTTCTTCTTTTTTCTTTTTTCCTTTTCTTTTTCTTTTTCTTTTTCTTTTCTTTTTTCTTTTTTCCTTTTTCCTTTTTTTTCTTTTTCCTTTTCTTTTTCCTTTTCCTTTTCTTTTTTTCTTTCTTTTTTTCTTTTTTCTATTTCTTCTTTCCTTTTTCTTTTTCATTTCATTTTCTTTTCCTTATTACTTTCCTTTTTCCTTTTCCTTTTTTCCTTTCTTTTTCTTTTTTCTTTTTTCATTTCATTTTCTTTTTCTTTTTTCCCCCTCTTCGTTTTTCTTTTTCCCTTTTTCGTTTCTTATTCCTTTTTCCCTTTTCCCTTTTCTTTTTCTTTTTTCTTTTTCTTTTTCATTTCATTTTTTTTCTTTATTTTTTGGTTTCTTTATATTTTCACTTTTTTCAACCTCAACCCTAAACCCAACCCTAACCCTGACCCTGACCCCGACACTGACTTTGACCCCGACCCCAACCCTAACCGCGACCCTTTTCTTTTTTCTTTTTCTTTTCTTTTCCCCCATATTTTTCTTTCCTTTTTCTTTTTTCCTATTATTATTTTTTTTTCTTCTCTTTATATTTTCACTTTTGTCTTTTTATATTCAATGCTCCTCCTTTTCTTTTTCTTCTATTTTTTCTTATCACTTTTTCTTTTTTCTATTTTCCTTTTTTTTCTTTTTTCCTTTTTTGTATTACTTTTCCTTTTTTCTTTTTCATTTCCTTTTTCTTATTTTCTTTTTTCTTATTAATTTCTTCTTTTTCTTTTTTCCTTTTTCTTTTTACATTTTCTTTTTTCATTTCATTTTCTTTTTCTTCCCCCCCTTTTTTCTTTTTCCCTTTTTCTTTTTTTCTTTTTTCTTTTTTCTTTTTCTTTGTTCCTTTTTCCTTTTTTCCATTTTCCTTTTCTTTTCCCGATTATCCTGCTTTTCTTTTTCTTTTTCCCTTTTTAATTTACCTTTCCTTTTTCCTTTTTCCTTTTCTTTTTCTTTTTCCTTTTCCCTTTGTTCCCTGTTTTGTTTTCATTTTTCATTTTTCCCTTTTTTGCTTTTTCATATTTTTCCTTTCTTCTTTTTTCCTTTTTCTTTTTTCCTTTTTTCTTTATTTTTTCTTCTCTTTATATTTTCACTTTTTTCTTTTTTTATTATTAATTTCTTCTTTTTCCTTTTTCCCTTTTTCCCTTTTTTCTTTTTCTTTTTTCCTTTTCTTTTTTCTTCTTTTTCTTTTTCTTATTCCTTTTTTCTTTTTTCTATTTTCCTTTTTTCTTTTTTTCTTTTTTGTATTACTTTTCCTTTTTTCTGTTTTTCATTTTCTTTTTCCTATTTTCTTTTTCCTCTTTTTTTATTTTTTCTATTTTCCTTTATTTTTTTTCTTTTTTCATTTCATTTTCTTTTTCTTTTTCCCCCCTTCTTTTTTCTTTTACCCTTTTTCCCTTTCCCCTTTTCTTTTTTCTTTTCCTTTTCCCCCCTATTTTTTCTTTCCTTTTTCTTTTTTCCTCTTATTATTTTTCTTTTTCCCTTTTTCTTTTTTTTTCTTTTTCCTTTTTCCTTTTTCTTTTTTCCTTTTTCTTTTTTTCCATTTTCCTTGTTTTTTTCTTTTTTTCCGATTATACTCCTTTTCTTTTTCTTTTTTCCTTTTTAATTTACCTTTCCTTTTTTTCTTTTCCTTATTATTTTCCTTTTTTTCTTTTCCTTTTTTCCTTTCTTTTTCTTTTTCTTTTTTTTATTTTCCTTTTTCTTTTTTCTTTTCTTTTTTCATGTTCTTTTTTCTTTTTCTTTTAATTTCTCTTTTTTGTTTATTTTTTTGTTTTTCTGTTTTCATTTTCATTTTGGTTTTTCTTTTTTCTTTTTCTTTTTCTTTTTCTTCTTTTTCATTTCATTTTTTTCTTTATTTTTTGGTTTCTTTATATTTTCACTTTTTCCAACGGCAACCCTAACCCCAACCCTAATCCTGACCCTGACCCCTATCCCTATTCTTTTTCCTCTCTTTTTATTTTTTCTATTTTCCTTTTTTTCTTTTTCTTTTTTCTATTTTATTTTTTTCTTTCTTTTTTCATTTCATTTTCTTTTTCTTTTTCCCCCCTTCTTTTTTCTTTCCTTTTTCTTTTTTCCTATTATTATTTTTCTTTTATCTTTTATCTTTCTTTTTCTTTTTCCCCCCTTCTTTTTTCTTTCCTTTTTCTTTTTCTTTTTCTTTTTCTTTTTCTTTTTCTTTTTCTTTTTTCTTTTTTCTTTTTTCTTTTTCTTTCCCCCCCTATTTTTTCTTTCCTTTTTCTTTTCCCTATTATTATTTTTCTTTTATCTTTTATCTTTTTCTTTTTTCTTTTCTTTTTTCTTTTCTTTTTCTTTTTTCTTTTTCATTTCATTTTTTTTCTTTTTCTTTTTTCTTTTCATTTTCTTTTTTTCTTTCTTTTTTTTCTTTTTTCTATTTTCCTTTTTCTTTTTTCTTTTTCTTTTTTGATTTTCTTTTTCTTTTTCTTTTTCATTTCATTTTTTTCTTTATTTTTTGGTTTCTTTATATTTTCACTTTTTCCAACGGCAACCCTAACCTCAACCCTAATCCTGACCCTGACCCCGTCTTCCACCCTGACCCCGAACACGAACCAGACCCCTGGCACTTATCCCAACTTCGTCCCCGTCCCCGACCCCAACCTCGACCCCCACCCCAACCCCGACCCCGGCCCTATCCCTGACTCAGATCCCGACTCCGACCCTGACTTTGACCCCGATCCAAACCCCAACCCCAACCCTAACCTTGACCCCGACAATGAACCCTTACCCTGACTTTGACCCTGACCCCGACCCCATACCCAACGCCGACCCCTGCCCTAACCCTGACCCCGACCCCGACCCTGACCCCAACCCTGACTTTGACCCCGATCCCGACGCCATCCGCATCGCCAACCCCGACACCGACCCAAACCCCGATCTTTTTCTTTGTTTTCCTTTTTTCTTTTTCTTTTTTCCTTTTCTTTTTTCTTCTTTTTCCTTTTCTTTTTTCTTCTTTTTCTTTTTCTTATTCCTTTTTTATTTTTTCTATTTTCCTTTTTTTTCTTTTTACCTTTCTTGTACTTTCTTTTTTGATTTTCTTTTTCTTTTTCTTCTTTTTCATTTCATTTTTTTTCTTTATTTTTTAGTTTCTTTATATTTTCACTTTTTTCAACCTCAACCCTAAACCCAACCCTAACCCTGACCCTGACGCCGTCTTCGACTCTGACCCCGAACCCGAACCCGACCCCCGACCCTGACCCCAACTTCATCCCCGACCCCGACCCCGACCTCGACCCTGACCTCAACCCTGACTTCGTCCCCTTCCCACACCCCGACCCCAACAACGAACCCCGACCCCAACTTTGACCCTGACCCCGACCCCATCCCCAACCCCGACCCTTTCTTTCTTTTTTCCTGTATTTTTTCTTTATATTTTCACTTTTTTCTGTTTCTCATTTCCTTTTTCTTTTTTTTTCTTTTTTTATTATTAATTTCTTCTTTTTCTTTTTTCTTTTTTCATTTTCTTTTTCTTTTTCTTTTTCTTTTCTTTTTTCTTTTTCCTTTTTTCCTTTTTCCTTTTTTCTTTTTCTTTTTCTTTTTCTTTTCTTTTTTTCTTTCTTTTTTCTTTTTTCTTTTCCTTTTTTCCTTTCTTTTTCTTTTTTCTTTTTTCTATTTTTTTTCTTTTTTCTTTTTTCATTTCATTTTCTTTTTTCTATTTTCCTTTTTCTTTTTTCTTTATTCATTTCATTTTCTTTTTCTTATTTCCCCCTCTTCTTTATTCCTTTTCCCTTTTTCGTTTCTTATTCCTTTTTCCTTTTTCCCTTTTCCCTTTTCTTTTTTCTTTTTCTTTTTACATTTTCTTTTTTCTATTTCATTTCATTTTTTTTCTTTATTTTTTGGTTTCTTTATATTTTCACTTTTTTCAACCTCAACCCTAATCCCAACCCTAACCCTGACCCTGACCCCGTCTTTGACCCTGACCCCGAACCTGAACCCGACCCCCAACCCTGACCCCAACTTATTTCCCGACCTCGACCTCAACCCCGACTTCGTCCCCATCCCACACCCAGACCCAAACCCCGACCCTGACAACGAGCCCCGATCCCAACTTTGACCCTGACCCTGACACCATCCCCAACCCCGACCCCGGCCCTACCCTGACCCCGACCCCAACATCGACACCGACCCTGACCCTAACCCCGACCCTAACCCCAACCCTAACCTTGACCCCGACAACGAACCCCCTCCCTGACTTTTCTTTTTTTCCTGTCTTTTTCTTTTTTCTTTTTTCTTTTTTCTTTTTTCTTTTTTCTTTTTTCTTTTTTCTTTTTTCTTTTTTCTTTTTTCTTTTTTCTTTTTCTTTTTTCTTTTTCTTTTTTCTTTTTTCTTTTTTCATTTCATTTTCTTTTTTCCCCCTTCTTTTTTCTTTTTCCCTTTTTCGTTCCTTATTCTTTTTTCCTTTTTCCTTTTTCCCTTTTCCCTTTTCCCTTTTCTTTTTTCTTTTTTCTTTTTTCTTTTTTCTTTTTTCTTTTTTCTTTTTCTTTTTCTTTTCTTTTTCTTTTTTCGTTTTCCCTTTTTCCGTTTTGTTTTCATTTTTCCTTTTTTCCTTTTTCTCTTTTTCTCTTTTTTGCTTTTTTAATATTTTATCTTTCTTCTTTTTTCTTTTTTCTTTTTTCTTTATTTTTTCCTCTTTATATTTTCACTTTTTTCTTTTTTATTATTAATTTCTTCTTTTTCTTTTATCTTTTTTCATTTGCTTTTTATTTTTCTTTATTTTTTTCTTTTTTCCTTTTTCCTTTTTCTTTTTTCTTTTCATTTTCTTTTTTTCTTTGTTTTTTTTCTTTTTTGTATTTCTTTTTCCCTTTTTCTTTTTCATTTCATTTTCTTTTCCTTATTATTTTCCTTTTTTTCCTTTTTTCCTTTCATTTTCTTTTTCTTTTTCCCCCCTCTTCTTTTTTCTTTTTCCCTTTTTCATTTGTTATTCCTTTTTCCTTTTTCCCTTTTCTTTTTTCTTTTTCTTTTTTCATTTTCTTTTTTCTTTTTCTTTTTCTTTTTTATTTCATTTTTTTCTTTATTTTTTGGTTTCTTTATATTTTCACTTTTTTCAACCTCAACCCTAACCCCAACCCTAACCCTGACCCTGACCCCATCTTCGACCCTGACCCCGAACACGAACCCGACCTCCGACCCTGACCCCAACTTCGTCCCCGACCCCGACCTTGACCCCGCCCCAACCTAAACTTCATCTCCGTTCCACCCCTACAAACCCCGCAACGACCCGACCCCAACTTTGACCCTGAACGCTGAACTCCATCCCAACCCCGACACCCGGCCCTAACCCTGACCCAGACCCAACCCCCGACCCCGACGTTGACCCAGACCCCGATCCGACCCCAACCCTAACCTGACCCCGACAACGAACCTCCACCCCGACTTTGACCCTGACTCTGACCCCGACCCCATCCCCAAAACCCGACCCGGCCCTATCCCTGACCTGACCCCGATCCCGACCCTGACTTTGACCCGACCTGACCCCAACCCCCTAACTCGACCCGACAATGAACCCCCACCCCACTTTGACCCTGACCCAGACCCCAAACCAAAACCCGGACCCCTGCCCTAACCCTGACCCTGACCCTGACCCCGACCCCGACCCCGACCCTGACCCTGACTTTGACCCCAATCCCGACGCCATCCCCATTCCCAACCCCGACCCTGACCCAAACCCCGATCTCTTTATTTGTTTTCCTTTTTCCTTTTTTCCCTTTTCCCCTTTTTTCTTTTTCTTTTTTCCTTTTCTTTTTTCTTCTTTTTCTTTTTCTTATTCCTTTTTTATTTTTTCTATTTTCCTTTTTTTTCTTTTTTTCTTTTTTGTATTACTTTTCCTTTTTTCTGTTTTTCATTTTCTTTTTCCTATTTTCTTTTTTCTTATTAATTTCTTCTTTTTCTTTTTTCCTTTTTCTTTTTCCTCTGTTTTTATTTTTTCTATTTTCTTTTTTTCATTTTCTTTTTTCATTTCATTTTCTTTTTCTTCCCCCCCCTTCTTTTTTCTTTTACCCTTTTTCGTTTCTTTTTCCTTTTTCCTTTTTCCCTTTCCCCTTTTCTTTTTTCTTTTTTCTTTTCCTTTCCCCCCCTATTTTTTCTTTCCTTTTTCTTTTTTCCTATTATTATTTTTCTTTTTTCTTTTTCCCTTTTTCTTTTTTTCTTTTTCTTTTTTCTTTTTCTTTGTTCCTTTTTCCTTTTTTCCATTTTCCTTTTTTTTCCCTTTTTTTTTCCTTTTTTTTTTCTTTTTTTCCAATTATCCTCCTTTTCTTTTTCTTTTTCCCTTTTTAATTTACCTTTCATTTTCCCTTTTTTCTTTTCTTTTTCTTTTTCCTTTTTCCTTTTTTCCCTGTTTTGTTTTCATTTTTCATTTTTTCCTTTTTCTCTTTTTCGCTCTTTCATATTTTTCCATTCTTTTTTTCTTTTTTCTTTTTTCCCTTTTTTCTTTTTTCTTCTCTTTATATTTTCCCTTTTTTCTTTTTTATTATTAATTTCTTCTTTTTCTTTTTTTCTTTTTTCATTTTCTTTTTCTTTTTTTCCTTTTTCCTTTTCTCCCTTTTTCCCTTTTTCCCTTTTTTCTTTTTCTTTTTTCCTTTTCTTTTTTCTTCTTTTTCTTTTTCTTATTCCTTTTTTATTTTTTCTATTTTCCTTTTTTTTCTTTTTTCCTTTTTCTATTACTTTTCCTTTTTCTGTTTTTCATTTTCTTTTTCCTATTTTCTTTTTTCTTATTAATTTCTTCTTTTTCTTTTTTCCTTTTCTTTTTCCTCTCTTTTTCTTTTTTCTATTTTCCTTTTTTCTTTTTCTTTTTTCATTTCATTTCTTTTTCTTTTTCCCCCCTTCTTTTTTCTTTCCTTTTTCTTTTTTCCTATTATTATTTTTCTTTTACCTTTTTTCTTTTTCTTTTTCTTTTTTCTTTTTCTTTTTCCCCCTATTTTTTCTTTCCTTTTTCTTTTTTCCTATTATTATTTTTCTTTTATCTTTTATCTTTTATCTTTTTCTTTTTTCTTTTCTTTTTCTTTTTTATTTTTCATTTCATTTTTTTTTCTTTATTTTTTGTTTTCTTTATATTTTCACTTTTTTCTTTTTTTCTTATTAATTTCTCTTTTTTTCCTTTTTCCCTTTTTCTTTTTTCTTTCTTTTTCTTTTTTTCGATCATCCTCCTTTTCTTTTTCTTTCCCCCTTTTTAATTTACCTTTCCTTTTCTCTTTTTCCTTTTCTTTTCTTTTTCTTTTTCTTTTTTTTTTCTTTTTCTTTTCTTTTTCTTTTTTCTTTTTCCCTTTTTCCCTGTTTTGTTTTCATTTTTCCTTTTTTCCTTTTTCTTTTTCTTCTCTTTTTCTTTTTTCAATTTTCCTTTTTTTTTCATTTCATTTTCTTTTTCTCTTTCCCCCTTTTTTTTTCTTTTACCATTTTCGGTTTCTTTTTCCTTTTTTCTTTTACCCTTTCCCCTTTTCTTTTTTCATATTATTATTATTTTTTTCTTTTTTCATTTTCTTTTACATTTCATTTTTTTCTTTATTTTTTGTATTGTTTATATTTAAACTTTTTTCTTTTTTTCTTATTAATTTCTTTTTTCTTTTTCTTTTTTCCATTTTTCTTTTTTTCCTTTTATTTTTTCCTTTTTTCTTTTTTCGATTATCCTCCCTTTTTCCTTTTTTCTTTTTCTTTTTCCTTTTTCCTTTTTTTTCTTATTAATTTCTTCTTTTTCTTTTTTCTTTTTTCTTTTTTTCTTTTTCTTTTTTCTTTTTTCTTTTTTCTTTTTCTTTTTTCTTTTCATTTTCTTTTTTCTTTCTTTCTTTTTTCTTTTTTCCTTTTTCTAATTTTTTTCTTTTTTCTTTTTTCATTTCATTTTCTTTTTCTTTTTTCCCCCTATTCTTTTTCTTTTTCCCTTTTTTGTTTCTTATTCCTTTTTCCTTTTTCCTTTTTCCTTTTTCCTTTTTCCCTTTTCTTTTTTCTTTTTCTTTTTTCTTTTTTTATTTTCTTTTTTCTTTTTCTTTTCTTTTCCTTTTTTCTTTTTACCTTTTTCCCTATTTTGTTTTTATTTTTCCTTTTTTCCTTTTTCTCTTTTTTGCTTTCATATTTTATCTTTCTTCTTTTTTCTTTTTTCTTTTTTCCTTTTTTCTTTATTTTTTCTTCTCTTTATATTTTCACTTTTTTCTTTTTTTATTATTAATTTCTTCTTTTCCTTTTTCCTTTTTCCTTTTTCCTTTTCCTTTTTCTTTTTTCTTTTTCTTTTTCTTTTCTTTTTTCTTTCTTTCTTTTCTTTTTTCTTTTTTCTTTTTCTCTTAATTTCATTTTTTTTGTTTATTTTTTTGTTTCTTTATATTTTCACATTTTTCAACCTCAACCCTAACCCAAACCCTAACCCTGACCCTGATACCATCTTCCACCCTGACCCTGAACCCGAACCCGACCCCCGTCCCTGACCCCAACTTCGTCCCCGTCCCACACCTCGAGCCTAATCCCAAGCCCGACAACGAACCCCGACCCCAATTTTGACCCTGACCCTGACCCCATCCCCATCCCCAACCCCGACCCGGCCTTAACCCTGACCCAGACCCCGATCCTAACCTTGACCCTGACAACGAACCCCCACCCCTACTTTGACCCTGACCCCGAACCCCATCCCAACACCGACCACTGCCGAAATCCTGACCCCAACCCCATCCCCAACCCGACCCCTGCCCAAACCCTGACCCCGACCCCAACCCTGACCCCAACCCTGACTTTGACCCCGATCCCGACGCCATCCCCATCCCCAACCCCGACCCCGACCCAAACCCCGATCTTTTTCTTTGTTTTCCTTTTTCCTTTTTCCTTTTCCCCCTTTTTCCCTTTTTCCTTTTTCTTTTTTCTTTTTCTTTTTTCTTATTAATTTCTTCTTTTTCTTTTTTCCTTTTTCTTTTTCCCTTTATTTTTTCTTTCCTTTTTCTTTTTTCCTATTATTATTTTTCTTTTTTCTTTTTTTCTTTTTCCCTTTTTCTTTTTTCTTTTTTTCTTTTTTCTTTTTCTTTTTTCCTTTTTCCTTTTTTCCATTTTCCTTTTTTTTCCTATTATTTTTTTCTTTTTTCCCCGATTATCCTCCTTTTCTTTTTCTTCTTCCCTTTTTAATTTACCTTTCCTTTTTCCTTTTTTCTTTTCTTTTTCTTTTTCTTTTTTCTTTTTTTCTTATTAATTTCTTCTTTTTCTTTTCATTTTCTTTTCCTTATTACTTTCCTTTTTTTCTTTTCCTTTTTTCCTTTCTTTTTCTTTTTTCCATTTTTTTTTCTTTTTTCTTTTTTCATTTCATTTTCTTTTCCTTTTTTCCCACTCTTCTTTTTTCTTTTTCCCTTTTTTGTTTCTTATTCCTTTTTCCTTTTTCCTTTTTCCTTTTTCCTTTTTCCTTTTTCCTTTTTCCTTTTTCCTTTTTCCTTTTTCCTTTTTCCCTTTTCCCTTTTCTTTTTTCTTTTTCTTTTTTCTTTTTTTATTTTCTTTTTTCTTTTTTCTTTTTCTTTTTCTTTTCTTTTTCTTTTTTCTTTTTCCCTTTTTCCCTGTTTTGTTTTTATTTTTCCTTTTTTCCTTTTTCTTTTTTGCGCTTTCATATTTTATCTTTCTTCTTTTTTCTTTTTTCTTTTTTCCTCTTTTTTATTTTTTCTTTTCTTTATATTTTCACTTTTTTCTTTTTTTATTATTAATTTCTTCTTTTTCTTTTTTCTTTTTTCATTTGCTTTTTCTTTTTCTTTTTCCTTTTTTTCTTTTTCTTTTTTCTTTTCCTTTTCTTTTTTTTCTTTTTTCTATTTCTTTTTTCCTTTTTTTCATTTCATTTTCTTTTCGTTATTACTTTCCCTTTTCTTTTTCTTTTTTCATTTTCTTTTTTCTTTATTTTTTTGTTTCTTTATATTTTCACTTTTTTCAACATCAACCCTAAACCCAACCCTAACCCTGACCCTGACCCCATCTTTGACCCTGACCCCGAACCCGACCCTGACCCCCGACCTTGACCCCAACTTCATCCCCGACCCCGACCTCCACCCTGAGCTCAAACCCAACTTCATCCCCTTCCCACACCCCGACCACGACAACGAACCCCGACCCCAACTTTGACCATGACCCCGACCCCATCCCCAACCCCGGCCCTTTCTTTCTTTTTTCCTTTTTTCTTTATTTTTTCTTCTCTTTATATTTTCACATTTTTCTGTTTTTCATTTTCTTTTTCTTTTTTTTTCTTTTTTCCTTTTTAATTTACCTTTCCTTTTTCTTTTTCTTTTTCTTTTTTTCATTTTCTTTTTTCTTTTTTCTTTTTTCTTTTTTCTTTTTTCTTTTTCTTTTTCATTTCATTTTTTTTCTTTATTTTTTGGTTTCTTTATATTTTCACTTTTTTCAACCTCAACCCTAACCCCAACCCTAATCCTGACCCTGACCCCGTCTTCCACCCTGACCCCGAACACGAACCCGATCCCTGACCCTGACCCCAACTTCGTCCCCGACCCCAACCTCGACCCCCACCCCAACCCCAACTTCATCCCCGTCCCACACCCCTACCCTAACCCCGACCCCGACAACGAACACCAACACCAACGTTGACCCTGACCCTGACCCCATCCCCAACCCCGACCCCGGCCCTAACCCTGACCCAGACCCCGACCCTGACTTTGACGCCGACCCCAACCCCGACACCAACCCTAACCTTGACCGCGACAACAAACCCCCACCCCGACTTTGACCCTGACCCTGACCCCATCCCCTACCCTAACCCTGGCCCTATCCCTTACCCAGACCCTGACCCTGACTTTGACCCTGACCCCAACCCTAACCTCGACCCGACAACAAACCCCCACCCCGACTTTGACACAGACCCGACCCAATCCACAACCCTGACCCCTGCCCAACACCTGACCCCGACCACGACCCCGACCCTGTCCCACCCCTGACTCTTGACCCCGATCCCGACGCCATCCCCATCCCCAACCCCGACCACGACCACGACCCTGACCCCGATCTTTTTGTTTGTTTTCCTTTTTCCTTTTTCCTTTTTTCCCTTTTTCCCTTTTTTCTTTTTCTTTTTTCCTTTGTTATTTTTTCTATTTTCCTTTTATTCTTTTTTCCTTTTTTGTATTACTTTTCCTTTTTTCTGTTTTTCATTTTCTTTTTCCTATTTCCTTTTTTCTTATTAATTTCTTCTTTTTCTTTTTTCCTTTTTCTTTTTCCTCTCTTTTTATTTTTTCTATTTTCCTTTTTTTCTTTTTTTTCCTTTCTTTTTATTTTTTCTATTTTCCTTTTTTCTTTTTCTTTTTTCATTTCATTTTCTTTTTCTCCCCCCCTTCTTTTTTCTTTTACCCTTTTTCGTTTCTTTTTTCTTTTCCTTTCCCCCCCTATTTTTTCTTTCCTTTTTCCTTTTTCCTATTATTATTTTTCTTTTTTCTTTTTTCTTTTTCCCTTTTTCTTTTTTTTTCTTTTTCCCTTTTTAATTTACCTTTCCTTTTTCCTTTAGTTTTTCTTTTTCCTTTTTCCTTTTTTCCCTGTTTTGTTTTCATTTTTCCTTTTTTCCTTTGTCTCTTTTTCGCTCTTTCATATTTTTCCTTTCTTCTTTTTTCCTTTTTTCTTTTTTCCTTTTTTTTATTTTTTCTTCTCTTTATATTTTCACTTTTTTCTTTTTTTATTAATTTCTTCTTTTTCTTTTTTTCTTTTTTTCTTTGCTTTTTCTTTTCTTTTTTTTACTTTTTTTCCCTTTTTCCCTTTTTTCTTTTTTCCTTTTCTTTTTTCTTCTTTTTCTTTTTCTTTTTCTTATTCCTTTTTTATTTTTTCTATTTTCCTTTTTTCCTTTTTTCCTTTTTTGTATTACTTTTCCTTTTTTCTGTTTTTCATTTTCTTTTTCCTATTTTCTTTTTTCTTATTAATTTCTTCTTTTTCTATTTTCCTTTTTCTTTTTGCTCTTTTTCTTTTTTCTATTTTCTATTTTCTTTTCCTTTCCCCCCCTATTTTTTCTTTCCTTTTTCCTTTTTCCTATTATTATTTTTCTTTTTTCTTTTTTCTTTTTCCCTTTTTCTTTTTCCCTTTTTAATTTACCTTTCCTTTTTCCTTTAGTTTTTCTTTTTCCTTTTTCCTTTTTTCCCTGTTTTGTTTTCATTTTTCCTTTTTTCCTTTGTCTCTTTTTCGCTCTTTCATATTTTTCCTTTCTTCTTTTTTCCTTTTTTCTTTTTTCCTTTTTTTTATTTTTTCTTCTCTTTATATTTTCACTTTTTTCTTTTTTTATTAATTTCTTCTTTTTCTTTTTTTCTTTGCTTTTTCTTTTCTTTTTTTTACTTTTTTTCCCTTTTTCCCTTTTTTCTTTTTTCCTTTTCTTTTTTCTTCTTTTTCTTTTTCTTTTTCTTATTCCTTTTTTATTTTTTCTATTTTCCTTTTTTCCTTTTTTCCTTTTTTGTATTACTTTTCCTTTTTTCTGTTTTTCATTTTATTTTTCCTATTTTCTTTTTTCTTATTAATTTCTTCTTTTTCTATTTTCCTTTTTCTTTTTGCTCTTTTTCTTTTTTCTATTTTCTTTTTTCTTTTTTTCCTTTCTTTTTCTTTTTTCTATTTTCCTTTTTTCTTTTTCTTTTTTCATTTCATTTTCTTTTTCTTCCCCCCCTTCTTTTTTCTTTTACCTTTTTTCGTTTCTTTTTCCTATTTTCTTTTTTCTTATTAATTACTTCTTTTTCTTTTTTCCTTTTTTTCCCTCTCTTTTTATTTTTTCTATTTTATTTTTTTTTATTTTTTTCCTTTCTTTTTCTCTTTTCTCTTTTCCTATTTTTCTTTTTCTTTTTCTTTATTCCTTTCTTTTTCTTTTTTCTTTCTTCCTTTTTTCTTTTTCTTTTTTCATTTCATTTTCTTTTTCTTTTCCCCCCTTCTTTTTTCTTTTTCCCTTTTCCCTTTTCTTTTTTCTTTTTCCCCCTATTTTTTCTTTCCTTTTTCTTTTTTCCTATTATTATTTTTCTTTTTTCTTTTTTCTTTTTCTTTTTCATTTCATTTTTTTTCTTTATTTTTTTTTTCTTTATATTTTCACTTTTTTCAACCTCAACCCTAACCCCAACCCTAATCCTGACCCTGACCCCGTCTTCCACCCTGACCCCGAACACAAACCTGACCCCCGACCCTGACCCCAACTTCATCCCCGACCGCAACCTCTACCCCCACCACAACCCCGACTTCGTCCCCATCCCACACCCCTACCCTAACCCCGACCCCGACAACGAACACCGACCCCAACTTTGACCCTGACCCTGACCCCATCCCCAACCCAGACCCCGGCCCTAACCCTGACCCAGACCCCGACCCTGACTTTGACCCCGATCCTGACCCCAACACTAACCTTGACCGTGACAACGAACCCCCACCCCGACTTTGACCCTGACCCTGATCCCCATCCCAAACCCCGACACCTGGCCCTAACCCTGACCCAGACACCCGACCCTGACTTTGGACCCTGACCCCTACCCTAACCTCGACACTGACATGAAACCCCCCCAGGACTCTGACCAGAAACCACTAACCTGACCCTGACAATGAACCCCCACCCCGACCCCATCCCTGCCCTAACCCTGACCCCGACCCCGACCCTGACCCCAACCCTGACTTTGACCCCGATGCCGACACCATCCCCATCCCCATCCCCAACCCCGACCCCCACCATGACCCAAACCCCGATCTTTTTCTTTGTTTTCCTTTTTTCTTTTTCCTTTTTTCCCTTTTTCCCTTTTTTCTTTTTCCTTTTTTCCCTTTTTTCTTTTTTCTATTTTCCTTTTTTTTCTTTTTTCCTTTTTTGTATTACTTTTCCTTTTTTCTGTTTTTCATTTTCTTTTTCCCATTTTCTTTTTTCTTATTAATTTCTTCTTTTTCTTTTTTCCTTTTTCTTTTTCCTCTCTTTTTATTTTTTCTATTTTCGTTTTTTTCTTTTTTTTCCTTTCTTTTTCTTTTTTCTATTTTCCTTTTTTCTTTTTCTTTTTTCATTTCATTTTCTTTTTCTTCCCCCCCCTTCTTTTTTCTTTTACCCTTTTTTGTTTCTTTTTTCTTTTCCTTTTCCCCCCTATTTTTTCTTTCCTTTTTATTATTATTTTTTTTCTTTTTTCTTTTTCCCTTTTTCTTTTTTTCTTTTCTTTTTCTTTTTTCCTTTTTCCTTTTTTCCATTTTCCTTTTTTTTTCCTATTATTTTTTCTTTTTTCCCCCGGTTATCCTCCTTTTCTTTTTCTTTTTCCCTTTTTAATTTACCTTTCCTTTTTCTTTTTTCTTTTCTTTTTCTTTTTCCTTTTTCCTTTTTTCCCTGTTTTGTTTTCATTTTTCCTTTTTTCCTTTCTTTTTCTTTTTTCTATTTTCCTTTTCCTTTTTTCTTTTTTCTTTTTCTTTTAATTTCATTTTTTTGTTTATTTTTTGGTTTCTTTATATTTTCACTTTTTTCAACCTCAACCCTAACCCCAACCCCTTTTTCCCTTTTTTCTTTTTCTTTTTCTTTTTTCTTTTTTCTATTTTCCTTTTTTTTCTTTTTTTCTTTTTTGTATTACTTTTCCTTTTTTCTGTTTTTCATTTTCTTTTTCCTATTTTCTTTTTTCTTATTAATTTCTTCTTTTTCTTTTTTCCTTTTCCTTTTTCCCTTTTTCCCTTTTTTCTTTTTCTTTTTTCCTTTTCTTTTTTCTTTTTCTTTTTTATTTTTTTATTTTCTTTTTTCTTTTTTCTTTTTCTTTTTCTTTTCTTTTTCTTTTTTCATTTCATTTTCTTTTACTTTTTTCCCCCTCTTCTTTTTTCTTTTTCCCTTTTTTGTTTCTTATTCCTTTTTCCCTTTTCCTTTTTCCTTTTTCCTTCTTCCTTTTTCCTTTTTCCCTTTTCCCTTTTCTTTTCTTTTTCCTTTTCCTTTTTCCTTTTTCTTTCTTTTTTCTTTTTCTTTTTCTTTTCTTATTAATTTCTTCTTTTTCTTTTTTCCTTTTTCTTTTTCCTTTCTTTTTCCTTTCTTTTTCTTTTTTCTTTTTTCTTTCTTCCTTTTTTCTTTTTCTTTTTGCATTTCATTTTCTTTTCTTTTTCCCCCCTTCTTTTTTCTTTTACCCTTTTCCTTTTTCTTTTTTCTTTTTCCCCCTATTTTTTCTTTCCTTTTTCTTTTTTCCTATTATTATTTTTCTTTTTTCTTTTTCTTTTTTCATTTTCTTTTTTCTTTTTCTTTTTCTTTTTATTTTTTTTCTTTATTTTTTGGTTTCTTTATATTTTCACTTTTTTCAATTTCAACCCTAACCCCAACCCTAATCCTGACCCTGACCCCGTCTTCCACCCTGACCCCGAACACGACCCCGACCCCCGACCCTGACCCCAACTTTGTGCCCGACCCCAACCCTTACCTCGACCCCGACAACGAACACCCGACCACTGCCCTAACCCTGACCCTGACCCCGACCCTGACCCCAACCCTGACTTTGACCCCGATCCCGACGCCATCCCCATCCCCATCCCCAACCCCGACCCCCATCACGACCCAAACCCCGATCTTTTTCTTTGTTTTCCTTTTTTCTTTTTTCTTTTTTCCCTTTTTCCCTTTTTTTTTCTTTTTTCCTTTTTTATTTTTTCTATTTTCCTTTTTTCCCTTTTTCCCTTTTTTCTTTTTCTTTTTTCCTTTTCCTTTTTCTTCTTTTTCTTTTTCTTATTCCTTTTTTCTTTTTTCTATTTTTCTTTTTTTCCCCTTTTTTGTATTACTTTTCCTTTTTTCTGTTTTTCATTTTCTTTTTCCTATTTTCTTTTTTCTTATTAATTTCTTCTTTTTCTTTTTCCCTTTTTCTTTTTCCTGTCTTTTTCTTTTTTCTATTTTCCTTTTTTCTTTTTCTTTTTTCTTTTCATTTTCTTTTTCTTCTCCCCCCTTCTTTTTTCTTTTTCCCTTTCTCGTTTCTTTTTTTTTTTCCCTTTCCCCTTTTCTTTTTTCTTTTTTCTTTTCCTTTCTCCCCCTATTTTTTCTTTCCTTTTTCTTTTTTCCTATTATTATTTTTCTTTTTTCTTTTTCCATTTTCCTTTTTTTTCGTATTATTTTTTCTTTTCCCCCCGATTATCCTCCTTTTGTTTTTCTTTTTCCCTTACCTTTCCTTTTTCCTTTTTTCTTTTCTTTCTCTTTTTCCTTTTTCCTTTTTTCCCTGTTTTGTTTTCATTTTTCCTTCTTTCCTTTTTCTCTTTTTCGCTCTTTCATATTTTTCCTTTCTTTTTTTTTCTTTTTTCTTTTTTCCTTTTTTTATTATTAATTTTTTCTTAATTTCCTTTTACCCTTTTTCATTTCTTTTTCCTTTTTTCTTTTTCCCTTTTCCCTTTTCTTTTTTCTTTTCCTTTTTCCCCCTATTTTTTCTTTCCTTTTTCTTTTTTCCTATTATTATTTTTCTTTTTCCCTTTTTCTTTTTTTCTTTTTTTTTTCTTTTTCTTTTTTCCATTTTCCTTTTTTTTCCTATTATTTTTTTCTTTTTTTCCCGATTATCCTCCTTTTCTTTTTCTTTTTCCGTTTTTAATTTACCTTTCCTTTTTCCTTTTTCCTTTTCTTTTTCCTTTCCCTTTTCCCTTTTTTCCATGCTTTGTTTTCATTTTTTCTTTTTTCATTTTTTCTTTATTTTTTCTTCTCTTTATATTTTCACTTTTTTCTTTTTTTTCTTTCTTTTTCTTTTACCCTTTTTCGTTTCTTTTTCCTTTTTTCTTTTTCCCTTTCCCCTTTTCTTTTTTCTTTTCCTTTTTCCCCCTATTTTTTCCTTTTCTTTTTTCTATTTCTTTTTTCCTTTTTTTTTCTTTTTTCTATTTTCCTTTTTCTTTTTCTTTTTTCATGTTCTTTTTTCTTTATATTTTGGTTTCTTTATATTTTCACTTTTTTCAACCTCAACCCTAACCCTGACCACGACCAGCAGCCCCGACCCTACCCCGACTCCGTACCCGCTGCCAACCACGACCCTAACTCCGACCCTAACCCCGACCGTTTTCTTTGTTTTCCTTTTTCCTTTTTCCTTTTTTTCTTTTTCCTTTTCTTTTTTCTTTTCATTTTCTTTTTTTCTTTCTTTTTTTTCTTTTTTCTATTTCTTTTTTCCTTTTTCTTTTTCATTTCATTTTCTTTTTCTTATTACTTTCCTTTTTTCTTTTCCTTTTTTCCTTTCTTTTTCTTTTTTCTTTTTTCTTTTTTCTATTTTCCTTTTTCTTTTTTCATTTTCTTTTTTCTTTTTCTTTTTCATTTCATTTTTTTTCTTTATTTTTTGGTTTCTTTATATTTTCACTTTTTTCAACCTCAACCCTAACCCCAACCCTAACCCTGACCCTGACCCCATCTTCCACCCTGACCCCGAACCCGAACCCGACCCCCGACCCTAACCCCAACCCCGACAATGAACCCCGACCCCAACTTTGACCCTGACCCTGATCCCATCCCCAACCCTGACCCCGACCCTAACCCTGACCCAGACCTTGACCCTGACCCTGACTTTGACCCTGTATCCGACCCCGACCCCAACCCTAACCTCGACCCGACAATCAATCCAAACCCCAACTTTGACCCTGACCCCGACCCCATGCCCAATCCCGACCCCTGCCCTAACACTGACCCCGACTCCGACCCAAACCCCGACACTAACCCTGACCCTACCCCGACCTGACCTGACTCCGACCCAAACCCCGACACCGACACCGACACCGACCCTGACCCTGACCCTAACCCCGACCCTAACCCCGACACAGACCCCGACACTGACCCCAACCCCAACCCTGACCACGACCAGGACCCCCGACCGTACCCCGACTTCGTACCTAATGCCAACCACGACCCTAACTCCGACCCTAACCCCGACCTTTTTCTTTGTTTTCCTTTTTCCTTTTTCCTTTTTCCTTTTTCCTTTTTCCTTTTTCCTTTTTCCTTTTTCCTTTTTTCCCTTTTTCCCTTTTTCCCTTTTTTCTTTTTTTCTTTTTCTTTTTCTTATTCCTTTTTTATTTTTCTATTTTCCTTTCCCCCCTTTTTTTCTTTTTTCTATTAATTTTCCTTTTTTCTGTTTTTCATTTTCTTTTTCCTATTTTCTTTTTTCTTATTAATTTCTTCTTTTTCTTTTTCCCTTTTTCTTTTTCCTCTTTTTCTTTTTTCCTTTCTTTTATTTTTTTCTTTCTTCCTTTTTTCTTTTTCTTTTTTCATTTCATTTTCTTTTTCTTTCCCCCCCTTCTTTTTTCTTTTACCCTTTTCCGTTTCTTTTTCCTTTTTTCTTTTTCCCTTTTCTTTTTTCTTTTCCCCCCTATTTTTTCTTTCCTTTTTCTTTTTTCCTATTATTATTTTTATTTTTTATTTTTCCCTTTTTCTTCTTTTTTCTTTTTTCTTTTTCTTTTTTCCTTTTTCTTTTTTTCCATTTTCCTTTTTTTTCCTATTATTTTTTCTTTTTTTTCCGATTATCCTTTCCTTTTTCCTTTTTCCTTTTCTTTTTCTTTTATCTTTTTCCCTGTTTTGTTTTCATTTTTCCTTTTTTCCTTTTTCTCTTTTTCGCTCTTTCATATTTTTCCTTTCTTCTTTTTTTCTTTTTTCTTTTTTCCTTTTAGCTTTTTTCCTTTTTCTTTTCTTTTTTCATTTTTCCTTTTACCTTTTTTCCTTTCTTTTTCTTTTTTCTTTTCATTTTCTTTTTTCTTTCTTTTTTCTATTTTTTTCATTTCATTTTCTTTTCCTTATTACTTTCCTTTTTTTCTTTTCCTTTTTTCCTTTCTTTTTCTTTTTTCTTTTTTCTATTTTTTTTCTTTTTTCTTTTTTCATTTCATTTTCTTTTTTTCCCCTCTTCTTTTTTCTTTTTCCGTTTTTTGTTTCTTATTCCATTTTCCATTTTCTTTTTTCCCTTTTCCCTTTTCTTTTTTCTTCTTTTTTCTTTTTTTATTCCTTTTTTAATTTTTCTATTTTCCTTTTCCCACCCTTTTTCCCTTTTTGTATTACTTTTCCTTTTTTCTGTTTTTTATTTTCTTTTTCCTATTTTCTTTTTTCTTATTAATTTCTTCTTTTTCTTTTTCGCTTTTTCTTTTTCCTCTTTTTCTTTTTTCCTTTCTTTTTCTTTTTTCTATCTTCCTTTTTTCTTTTTCTTTTTTCATTTCATTTTCTTTCCCCCCCCCTTCTTTTTTCTTTCCTTTTTCTTTTTCCTATTATTATTTTTCTTTTTTCTTTTTCTTTTTCATTTCATTTTTTTCTTTATTTTTTGGTTTCTTTATATTTTCACTTTTTTCAACCTCAACCCTAACCCCAACCCTAACCCTGACCCTGACCCTGACCCCGTCTTCCACCCTGACCCCGAACCCGAACCCGACCCCCAACCCTGACCCCAACTTCGTCCCCGACCCCATCGACCCCCACCCCAACCCCTACTTCATCCCCGTCCCACACTCCTACCCTAACCCCGACCCCAACGAACACTGACCCCAACTTTGACCCTGACCCATCTGCAAACCCGACCCCGGCCCTACCCTGACCAGACCCCGACCCTGACTTTGGCCCCAATCCCAACCCCAACCCCAACCTAACTCGACCCGACAACGAACCCCCGACCTGATTGACCTGACCCGACCCCAATCCCCAACCCCGACCCCGGCCCTATCCCTGATCCATACCCCAACCCCGACCCTGACATGACCCCGATCCCGACCCCGACCCCAACCCTAACCTCGACCCTGACAACGAACCCCCACCCTAACTTTGACCCCGACCCCAACCCTGACCCAAACCCTGACTTTGACCCCAATCCCGATGCCATCCCCATTCCCAACCCCGACCCCGGCCCAAACCCCGATCTTTTTCTTTGTTTTCCTTTTTCCTTTTTCCTTTTTTCCCTTTTTCCCTTTTTTCTTTTTCTTCTTTCCTTTTCTTTTTTCTTCTTTTTCTTTTTCTTATTCCTTTGTTATTTTTTCTATTTTCCTTTTTTTTCTTTTTTTCTTTTTTGTATTACTTTTCCTTTTTTCTGTTTTTCATTTTCTTTTTTCTATTTTCTTTTTTCTTATTAATTTCTTCTTTTTCTTTTTTCCTTTTTCTTTTTCCTCTCTTTTTCTTTTTTCTATTTTCTTTTTTTTCTTTTTTTCCTTTCTTTTTCTTTTTTCTATTTTCCTTTTTTCATTTTCTTTTTTCATTTCATTTTCTTTTTCTTTTCCCCCCCTTCTTTTTTCTTTTACCCTTTTTCGTTTCTTTTTCCTTTTTTCTTTTTCCCTTTGCCCTTTTCTTTTTTCTTTTTTCTTTTCCCTTTTCCCCCTATTTTTTCTTTCCTTTTTCTTTTTTCCTATTAATATTTTTCTTTTTCCCTTTTTTTTCTTTTTCTTTTTTTTTCTTTTTCTTTTTCCCTTTTCCCCTGTTTTGTTTTCATTTTTCCTTTTTTCCTTTTTCTCTTTTTCGCTCTTTCATATTTTTCCTTTCTTCTTTTTTTTTGTTTTTTCCTTTTTTCTTTATTTTTTCTTCTCTTTATATTTTCACTTTTTTCTTTTTTTATTATTAATTTCTTCTTTTTTCTTTTTTCCTTTTCTTTTTCTTTTTCTTTTCTTTTTTCTTTTTTCCTTTTTCCTTTTTTTCTTTTTCCTTTTCTTTTTTCTTTTCATTTTCTTTTTTTCTTTCTTTTTTTTCTTTTTTCTATTTCTTCTTTCCTTTTTCTTTTTCATTTCATTTTCTTTTCCTTATTACTTTCCTTTTTTCTTTTCCTTTTTTCCTTTCTTTTCCTTTTTTCTTTTTTCATTTCATTTTCTTTTTCTTTTTTCCCCCCTTCGACCCCTACCCCAACCCCAACTTCGTCCCCGTCCCACACCCCTACCGTAACCCCAACCCCAACGAACACCGACCCCAACTTTGACCCTGACCCTGACCCCATCCGCAAACCCGACCCCGGCCCTAACCCTGACCCAGACCCCGACCCTGACTTTGGCCCCAATCCCAACCCCGACCCCAACCCTAACCTCGACCGTGACAACTAACCCCCACCCCGACTTTGACCCTGACCCCGAACCATCCCCAAACCCCGACCGGTCCTATACCTGATCCATAACACCAACCCCGACCCTGAATGACCCCGATTCCCCCGACCACGACCCCCAACCCTAACCTCGACCCTGACAACGAACCCCCACCCCAAATTTGACCCTGACCCCAACCCCATTCCCAACGCCGACCCCTGCCCTAACTGTGACCCCGACCCCGACCCTGACCCAAACCCTGACTTTGACCCCAATCCCGACGCCATCCCCATTCCCAACCCCGACCCCGGCCCAAACCCCGATCTTTTTCTTTGTTTTCCTTTTTCCTTTTTCCTTTTTCCTTTTTTCCCTTTTCCCCTTTTTTCTTTTTCTTTTTTCCTTTTCTTTTTTCTTTTTTCTTCTTTTTCTTTTTCTTATTCCTTTGTTATTTTTTCTATTTTCCTTTTTTTTCTTTTTTCCTTTTTTGTTTTACTTTTCCTTTTTTCTGTTTTTCATTTTCTTTTTTCTTATTAATTTCTTCTTTTTCTTTTTTCCTTTTTCTTTTTCCTCTCTTTTTATTTTTTCTATTTTCTTTTTTTTCTTTTTTTCCTTTCTTTTTCTTTTTTCTATTTTCCTTTTTTCATTTTCTTTTTTCATTTCATTTTCTTTTTCTTCCCCCCCCTTCTTTTTTCTTTTACCCTTTTTCGTTTCTTTTTCCTTTTTTCTTTTTCCCTTTCCCCTTTCCCCTTTTCTTTTTTCTTTTTTCTTTTCCTTTCCCCCCCTATTTTTTCTTTCCTTTTTCTTTTTTCCTATTATTATTTTTCTTTTTTCTTTTTCCCTTTTTCTTTTTTTTTCTTTTTCTTTTTTCTTTTTCTTTGTTCCTTTTTCCTTTTTTCCATTTTCCTTTTTTTTTCCTATTATTTTTTCTTTTTTTCCGATTATCCTCCTTTTCTTTTTCTTTTTCCCTTTTTAATTTACCTTTCCTTTTTCCTTTTTCCTTTTCTTTTTCTTTTTCCTTTTTCCTTTTTTCCCTGTTTTGTTTTCATTTTTCCTTTTTTTCCTTTTTCTCTTTTTCGCTCTTTCATATTTTTCCATTCTTCTTTTTTCTTTTTTCTTTTTTCCTTTTTTTTCTTTTTTCTTCTCTTTATATTTTCCCTTTTTTCTTTTTTATTATTATTAATTTCTTCTTTTTCTTTTTTCTTTATTTGCTTTTTCTTTGTTTTCCTTTTTCCTTTTCTCCCTTTTTCCCTTTTTTCTTTTTCTTTTTTCCTTTTCTTTTTTCTTCTTTTTCTTTTTGTTATTCCTTTTTTATTTTTCTATTTTCCTTTTTTTTCTTTTTTCATTTTTCTATTACTTTTACTTTTTTCTGTTTTTCATTTTCTTTTTCCTATTTTCTTTTTTCTTATTAATTTCTTCTTTTTCTTTTTCCTTTTTCTTTTTCCTCTCTTTTTATTTCTTCTATTTTCCTTTTTTTCTTTTTCTTTTTTCCTATCTTTTTCTTTTTTCTATTTTATTTTTTTCTTTTTCTTTTTTCATTTCATTTTCTTTTTTCCCCCTTCTTTTTTCTTTCCTTTTTCTTTTTTCCTATTATTATTTTTCTTTTATCTTTTTTCTTTTTCTTTTTCTTTTTTCTTTTTTCTTTTTCTTTTCCCCCCTACTTTTTCTTTCCTTTTTCTTTTTTCCTATTATTATTTTTCTTTTATCTTTTATCTTTTTCTTTTTTCTTTTCTTTTTCTTTTTCATTTCATTTTTTTTCTTTATTTTTTGTTTTCTTTATATGTTCACTTTTTTCTTTTTTTCTTATTAATTTCTTTTTTTCCTTTTTCCCTTTTTCTTTTTTCCTTTTTCTTTTTTCTTTCTTTTTCTTTTTTCTTTTTTTCGATCATCCTCCTTTTCTTTTTCTTTTCCCCTTTTTAATTTACCTTTCCTTTTCTCTTTTTCTTTTCTTTTTCCTTTCCTTTTTTTCTTTCTTTTTCTTTTCTTTTTCTTTTTTCCTTTTCCCTTTTTCCCTGTTTTGTTTTCATTTTTCCTTTTTTCCTTTTTCTTTTTCCTCTCTTTTTCTTTTTTCTATTTTCCTTTTTTTTTCATTTCATTTTCTTTTTCTCTTTCCCCCTTCTTTTTTCTTTTACCCTTTTCGGTTTCCTTTTTTCCTTTCTTTTTCTTTTTTCTATTTTTTTTTCTTTTTTCTTTTTTCATTTCATTTTCTTTTCCTTTTTTCCCCCTCTTCTTTTTTCTTTTTCCCTTTTTTGTTTCTTATTCCTTTTTCCTTTTCCCTTTTTCCTTTTTCCTTTTTCCCTTTTCCCTTTTCTTTTTTCTTTTTCTTTTTTCTTTTTTCATTTTCTTTTTTCTTTTTCCTTTTTCTTTTTCTTTTCTTTTTCTTTTTTCTTTTTCCCTTTTTCCCTGTTTTGTTTTTATGTTTCCTTTTTTCCTTTTTCTTTTTTGCTTTTCATATTTTATCTTTCTTCTTTTTTCTTTTTCATTTTTTCCTTTTTCCTTTATTTTTTCTTCTCTTTATATTTTCAGTTTTTTCTTTTTCTATTAATTTCTTCTTTCTCTTTTTTCTTTTTTCATTTGCTTTTTCTTTTTCTTTTTCAGTTTTCTTTTCATTTTCTTTTTTCTTTCTTTTTTTTCTTTTTTCAATTTCTTTTTTCCTTTTTCTTTTTCATTTCATTTTCTTTCCATTATTACTTTCCTTCTTTTCTTTTTCTTTTTTCCTTTCTTTTTCTTTTTTCTTTTTTCTTTTTTC
This sequence comes from Azemiops feae, assembly GCA_023970755.1. Classification (NCBI taxonomy): domain Eukaryota; kingdom Metazoa; phylum Chordata; class Lepidosauria; order Squamata; family Viperidae; genus Azemiops; species Azemiops feae. The sequence goes on from JALGBA010001850.1 coordinate 89,356, forward strand.
ATTTTCTTTTTTCTTTATTTTTTGGTTTCTTTATATTTTCACTTTTTTCAACCTAAACCCTAAACCCAACCGTAAAAAAGAAAAAAGAAAATGAAAAAAGAAAAAAGAAAAAGAAAAAAGAAAAGGGAAAAGGGAAAAGGGAAAAGGGAAAAAGGGAAAAGGAAAAAGGAATAAGAAACAAAAAAGGGAAAAAGAAAAAGAATAGGGGGAAAAAAGAAAAAGAAAATGAAATGAAAAAAGAAAAAAGAAAAAAAATTAGAAAAAGGAAAAAAGAAAAAAGAAAGAAAGAAAAAAGAAAATGAAAAGAAAAAAGAAAAAGAAAAAAGAAAAAAGAAAAAAGAAAAAGAAAAAAAGAAAAAAGGAAAAAAGGAAAAAGAAAAAGAAGAAATTAATAATTTTTTTCAACCTCAACCCTAACCCCAACCCTAACCCTAACCCTGACCCCATCTTCCACCCTGACCCTGAACCCGACCCCGACCCCAGACATTAACCCCAACCCCGACAATGAACCCTGACCCCAATTTTGACCCTGACCTTGATCCCATCCACAACCCTGACCCCTGACCCCTTTTTTCATTTCATTTTCATTTTCATTTTCATTTTCATTTTCTTTTTCTTTTTCTTTCCCCCCCCTTCTTTTTTCGTTTACCCTTTTTTGTTTCTTTTTCCTTTTTTCTTTTTCCCTTTCCCCTTTTCTTTTTTCTTTTTTCTTTTCCTTTCCCCCCCTATTTTTTCTTTCCTTTTTCTTTTTTCCTATTATTATTTTTCTTTTTTCTTTCTCCCGTTTTCTTTTTTTCTTTTTCTTTTTTCTTTTATCTTTTTCCCTGTTTTGTTTTCATTTTTCCTTTTTTCATTTTTCTCTTTTTCGCTCTTTCATATTTTTCCTTTGTTCTTTTTTCTTTTTTCCTTTTAGCTTTTTTCCTTTTTCATTTCTTTTTTCTTTTATCTTTTTCCCTGTTTTGTTTTCATTTTTCCTTTTTTCCTTTTTCTCTTTTTCGCTCGTTCATATTTTTCATTTCTTCTTTTTTCTTTTTTCTTTTTTCCTTTTAGCTTTTTCCTTTTTCTTTTCTTTTTTCTTTTTTCCTTTTTCCTTTTTTCCTTTTCCTTTTTCTTTTTTCTTTTCATTTTCTTTTTTTCTTTCTTTTTTCTTTTTTCTATTTTTTTTTCATTTCATTCTTTTCCTTATTACTTTCCTTTTTTTCTTTTCCTTTTTTCCTTTCTTTTTCTTTTTTCTTTTTTCTTTTTTCTATTTTCCTTTTTTTTCTTTTTTTCTTTTTTCTATTACTTTTCCTTTTTTCTCTTTTGCATTTTCTTTTTCCTATTTTCATTTTTCTTATTAATTTCTTCTTTTTTTTCCTTTTTCTTTTTCCTCTCTTTTTATTTTTTCTCTTTTTGTTTTTTTCTTTTTTTTCCTTTCTTTTTCTTTTTTCTTTTTTCTATTTTCCTTTTTTCTTTTTCTTTTTTCATTTCATTTTCTTTTTTCTTTTTTCTTTTTTCTATTTTCCTTTTTTTTCTTTTTTTCTTTTTTCTATTACTTTTCCTTTTTTATCTTTTGCATTTTCTTTTTCCTATTTTCTTTTTTCTTATTAATTTCTTCTTTTTTTCCCTTTTTCTTTTTCCTCTCTTTTTATTTTTTCTCTTTTTGTTTTTTTCTTTTTTTTCCTTTCTTTTTCTTTTTTCTTTTTTCTATTTTCCTTTTTTCTTTTTCTTTTTTCATTTCATTTTCTTTTTCTTTTCCCCCCTTCTTTTTTCTTTTACCCTTTTTTGTTTTTTTTCCTTTTTCCTTTTTCCCTTTCCCCTTTTCTTTTTTCTTTTTTCTTTTCCTTTTTCCCCTTATTTTTTCTTTCCTTTTTCTTTTTTCCTATTATTTTTCTTTTTTCTTTTTCCCTTTTTCTTTTTCTTTTTCTTTTTCTTTTTTCTTTTTTCTTTTTTCTTTTTTTTATTTTTTTCTTCTTTTTATATTTTCACTTTTTTCTTATTTTATTATTAATTTCTGCTTTTTCATTTTTTTCTTTTTTCATTTGCTTTTTGTTTGTTTTCCTTTTTCCCGTTTTCCCTTTTTTCTTTTTCTTTTTTCCTTTTCTTTTTTCTTCTTTTTCTTTTTCTTATTCCTTTTTTATTTTTTCTATTTTCCTTTTTTCTTTTTTCCTTTTTTGTATTACTTTTTTCTTTTTTCTGTTTTTCATTTTCTTTTTCCAATTTTCTTCTTTTTCTTTCTTTTCTTTTTTCATTTGCTTTTTCTTTTTTCTTTTCTTTTTTCTTTTTTCCATTTTCCTTTTCCTTTTTATTTTTTTTCTTTTATTTTTTCTTTCTTTTCTTTCTTTTTTTTCTTTTTTTCTTTCTTTTTCATTTCATTTTCTTTTCCTTATTACTTTCCTTTTTTTCTTTTCCTTTTTTCCTTTCTTTTTTCTTTTTTCTTTTTTCTTTTTTCTTTTTTCTTTTTTCTTTTTTCTTTTTTCTTTTTTCTTTTTTCTTTTTTCATTTCATTTTCTTTTTACCCTCCCTTCTTTTTTCTTTTTCCTTTTTTCGTTTCTTATTCCTTTTTCCTTTTTTCCTTTTTCCTTTTTCCTTTTCTTTTTTCTTTTTCTTTTTCATTTCATTTTTTTCTTTATTTTTTGGTTTTTTTATATTTTCACTATTTTCACTATTTTTTATATTTTCACTATTTTCACTAACCTCAACCCTAACCCCAACCCTAACCCTGACCCTGACCCCGTCTTTG
>JALGBA010001851.1:0-36278 GCA_023970755.1 Azemiops feae
CACAGTTGACTTTCATGCCTAAGGTGGGACTAGAACCGATAGTCTTCCGATTTCTAGTCCAGTGCCTTAAGTATTGTCTCTCACTGTCTATGGAGATTCTCAGTCATCCGGGTCATAATTGTCCCAAAGATGCTTTTTCAGGAGGCAACTGGACTTCCTTGATTTTCTTTGAAGACGTTTCGCTTCTCATACAAGAAGGTTCTTCAGCTCTGACTGGAGCATCACTTAATGGCCTTGGCTGCTTTTGTAAAATCTAAGCAGTGTCACAACTAGTGGAGGCTAGTGAAAAGATACTATCGGAGTGTATTGTACCATACGCTAAATAAATACGTTTGTGTTTTTATTTATTTATTGCGATCACTTGGGGGTCGGTCGCCAGCAAATTTTAGGGGACGTCACAAATTTGGAGGTGGTGTACTTGGTCAACCCTGGAGTCCAATTTAATACAGTTCCTGCTTTTCCTGGATAAACCATTTAGTTACCTGCAAAGTGCATGCAGGCTGGGGAATTCTGGGACTTGAAGTCCACAAAAATTGCCAAGTTTGAGAAACGCTGGATGACTTATAGGGATTAAACCTGTCCCCTGCTGGCTGTGACACTCCACCTTTGCGGGGGGCTTTTATATAGGGCGCCCCCAATACAATCCAGATGTCTGCATTGTCTTTTTTCCGTCCTTAACTCCAATCCAAAGTCTTCCTCCATAAATGCTCCAGCAAACTCGGAAGTCTTGGTTCTACCGACCGCTCTACCATTTCCACCCGAGCTCTCTGGTTACATTTCTATGGCGATTCCCAAGTTCGACGTTTTCAAGAGCGGAAAGCCCAGTCTGCCCTCCGCTCTCCTTTCCTACCTCTATGGTGCCTTTCCGCTTCTCTGCCGAAATAGGGGACGCGCCTTCTGATGGCGTCACAGCACGGCGACGCCCCGAGAAGGCTGTCCCACGGCGAAGGAGCAGCACGGAGAAGGCAAAGGTGGAGCCGGCGCCGCTGCTGCCTTTGGATCAAGGCCAGGTGAGGCCGGGGCTTCAGGGAAGCTTCCCTGAATCTGCCGCTCGGCGTGGGTACTAGGAGTTGCGTTCCCACGACACGCGTTGCCCGATGAACTCAATTGCCTGTGTTCGCACTCCCTTCTAGTAACGTCACCGGAGGGAGCCGGGCGTTTAGTAAGTTATTGCTGTTATTCTTAATATTATTTGGTACTTTCGACTTAGTCTCGACTCCTGGCCATTGCCTGACCAAATCCCTGCGGTTTTCTTGGCAAGGTTTCCCCCCCCCAGCTGCGGTTAGAATAGAATAACCGAGTTGGAAGGGACCTTGGAGGTCTTCTAGTCCAACCCCCTGCTTAGGCAGGCAACCCTATACCATTTCAGACAAATGGTTTGCCATTGCTTCCTTCCTAGGGCCGAGAGAGAGTGACTGGCCCAAAGCTGGTTTTGGAGTGACTGACCCAGATGACTTTTTTTGCGTATTTTTTTAATGCAGCCTTGTTATTTTTTTTATAAATAACTCAAGGCGGCAAATATATCAAATGCTCCTTCCTTCTCCTTAGTCGCCATGCAGCAACAGCCCTAGGGTTAGGGTTAACTTAGGCTTGAGTAGAGAGGAATTGGCCCAAAGCTGGTTTCGCATACATAAGGTGGTACTAAAACTCAGCCCCCACACCCCCAATTTCTACACTGGCACCTTCCACCCCAATTAACTAGCTGTCAATTTTTCACCCAATGAAATGACATTCACGAATGGGCATACTAGGAAGATTAGAAACTAAGATGCAGCAAGAAATTATGTGATGTAGGTAGACATAAAACATTTTAATAAATGCGTCAGTTTCAAAACTAGCAGCGAAGGTAAAATCTAATCTCACTCATTTTAATATTAACCATAGCAATAAATTTATGTATGTTTGGTGAGGTTTATCTTTAAAGTTAGCACCTATCAAAGTAACCTTAATTCATCATCATAGGCCTTTTTGAAGGCTGCGCCATCTCTAGCTAAGGGACAAGCAGGTACAGCAGCCACCAAAAGAAATAAACCTTTTAAATGGCGTTTTAAGTTTATTATTCTTTATTAATAAAACCTTACTAATATTAGGTTATCTTATTCTGCCCCAGGGTCACAGCAAAAGGGCCTCCCGTCGCCCTATTAATATTAATAAGGCGTTAATAATAAAGATAGAGAATAATAACTTTAAAATCCCATTCAAAAGGTTTATTTTTTTCGGCGGCCGCAATACCCGTTTTGACCACAGGAGGGCACGTTTTTCCGTCCCGTAGCATTAACACGGTCCTAGACCTTCTCGGCATGGCGACCTCCCGTCCGTCCAAATTGGCCATCCCCCAGTTCATTTGGAATCGACCTTCCTATTATGGCCGACTCCTTGTCCGTCGCTTTTAGTCATCCCTCGCAACTTCCTTTCGCAGCGGCCTTCTCACCATAGAGACTTCCTGTCCGTTGCTGCTATCGTCCCCCAGGGCCTTTGACGGCGACTTTCTCGCCATAGAGACCTCCTTTCCATCCCGTCGGCAACTTCCTGTCCTCTTTTCTGCTCTACGCTGCCGCAAGAAGGGGAAAAAGCCTCGTACTACCGCAGGTGAGCCGAGCAGCCACAAAAAGAAATAAAGCTTTTAAATGGAGTTTTAAGTGTAGTATTTATTAACGAAACCTCAGTAATATTAGGTGATGTTTTTGTGTCCCCGCGTCGCAGCAAAAGGGCTTCCCTTCTCCCTATTAACATTAATAAGGCGTTACTAATAAAGATAAGAGGATAATAACTTTAAAATCCCATTAAAAAGGTCTATTTCTTTCGGCACAGTTTTTTACGTCGCAAAGCATAGGCATCGAGGCAATCCCAGGCGGGTGATCTGAATGGAGGGTTTAGGGATGGAAGAAAAGAGGCGACGGCGGGCGGGGAGGCCGGCTGGTAGCTGCTTCTAAGGGTGTGCATGGTGCCTCTGGCATATGTAAAGTGCGAGGTGGAAAGAGGAGGGAAAGAAATCTCGCGGCCTCTAGCCTTCCTTGCTCAGCCCATATTGACTGCTGGGAAGCTAAAAGGGCTTTCTAACCTCTAGGCGAGATGGGGCAGAATAAATGTCATCATAATATAAATTATATAGTATTATCATACACCCGCGCACGGGCGCACGCACACACACACACACACACGCATATCATTGTTATTATATAAATAATAAAGCCGGAGCTAAAGGGGCCACTTGGTCCATCATCCAACAACATTCTCTCTTCAGGGGTCCTTGGTGCTCTCTGAGCTTGGTGGTTTCCTTGCAGACGTTTCGTGACCCAACTCGTACTACCGCATGTGAGCCGAGCAGCCACAAAAAGAAATAAAGCTTTTAAATGGAGTTTTAAGTGTAGTATTTATGAATGAAACCTCAGTAATATTAGGTGATGTTTTTGTGTCCCCGCGTCGCAGCAAAAGGGCTTCCCTTCGCCCTATTAACATTAATAAGGCGTTACTAATAAAGATAGAGGATAATAACTTTAAAATCTCATTCAAAAGGTCTATTTCTTTCGGCACAGTTTTACGTCGCAAAGCATAGGCATCGAGGCAATCCAGGCGGGTGAAATCTGGCATGGAAGGGTTTAGGGATGGAAGAAACAAGGGGACGTTGCGGGGAGGCCGTCGGCACTGCTGCTAGTGTGCATGGTGCCTCTGGGCATATGTAAAGTGCGAGGGAAATAAGAGGAAAGGAAATCTCGGCTGCCTCTAGCCTTCACTTGCTCAGCCCATTTGACTGACTGGGAAGCTAAAGGGGCTTTTCTAAACCTCTATGGCGAGATGGGCAGATAAATGTCATCATAATATAAATTATATAGTATTATCATACACCCTCTCACGTGCGCGCACACACACACACGCATATCATTGTTATTATATAAATAATAAAGCCGGAGCTAAGGAGCCACTTGGTCCATCATCCAACAACATTGTCTCTTCAGGGGTCCTTGGTGCTCTCTGAGCTTGGTGGTTTTCTTGCAGACGTTTCGTGACACAACTAGGTAACATCATCAGTGCTAGAAGAGAGAGGAATTTGCTCTCTCTTTATATACTTAGTGGCTTGTCCTATCAGTGTTGATGGAGGTGTTCCTGGTAGTTTCTTGATTGGGCGGTTGTTTACTTATTTATTTAGCGTATGGCATATCATACATGGACTTGCAGTATATATTAACATTTCACCTAGATTAGAAAAACACAATAAAATATAAATGTTAAAAAGATTTTTGTTCAGATACCAATAGGCCGTCTAACCATTGAAGTGCAGCCTCCTTTATATTAGATAAATAGATAGATAGATAGATAGATAGATAGATAGATAGATAGATAGATAGATAGATAGATAGATAGATAGATAGATAGATAGATAGCTAGATAGATAGATAGATAGATCTACACGATATGTTGCAGGTGTGCACAGTTTTGACTTTCATGCCTAAGGTGAGACTAGAACCGACAGTCCTTCCGTTCTAGTCCCCGTGCCTTAAGTATCCGCATTGTCTCTCACTGTCTATGGAGATTCTCACAGTCATCCGGGTCATAATTGTCCCAAAGATGCTTTTTCAGGAGGCAACTGGACTTTCTTAATTTTCTTTGAAGACGTTTCGCTTCTCATACAAGAAGCTTCTTCAGCTCTGACTGGAGCATCACTTAATGGCCTCGGCTGCTTTTGTAAAACCTAAGTAGTGTCACAACTAGTGGAGGCTAGTGAAAAGATGCTATTGGAGTGTATTGTGTCATACGCTAAATAAATACGTTTGTGTTTTTATTTATTTATTGCGATCACTTGGGGGTCGCCAGCAAATTTTAGGGGACGTCACAAATTTGGAGGTGGTGTACTTGGTCAACCGTGGAGTCCAATTTAATACAGTTCCTGCTTTTCCTGGATAAACCATTTAGTTACCTGCAAAGTGCATGCAGGCTGGGGAATTCTGGGACTTGAAGTCCACAAAAATTGCCAAGTTTGAGAAACGCTGGATGACTTATAGGGATTAAACCTGTCCCATGCTGGCTGGGAATGGATGTGCAATACTCTGTGACACTCCACCTTTGCGGGGGACTTTTATATAGGGCGCCCCCAATACAATCCAGATTTCTGCATTGTCTTTTTTCCGTCCTTAACTCCAATCCAAAGTCTTCCTCCATATATGCTCCAGCAAACTCGGAAGTCTTGGTTCTACCGGCCGCTCTACCATTTCCACCCGAGCTCTCTGGTTACATTTCTATGGCGATTCCCAAGTTGGATGGTTTCAAGAGCGGAAAGCCCAGTGTGCCCTCCGCTCTCCTTTCCTACCTCTATGGTGCCTTTCCCCTTCTCTGCCGCAATAGGGGGACGACGCCTTTCTGATGGCGTCACAGCCCGGCGACGCCACGAGAGGCGTTCCCGCGGCGAAGAGAAGGCAAAGGTGGAGCCGGCGGGCGCTGCTGCCTGCATCAAGGCCACGGTGAGGCGGGGCTTCAGGAAGCTTCCCCGAATCTGCCGCTCGGCGTGGGTACTAGGAGTGCGTTCCCACGGGACACGGCGTTGCCCGAGGAACTCAATTGCCTGTGTCGCACTCCCTTCTAGTACTGGACCGGAGGCGCCGGGCGTGTAGCAAGTTATTGGCTGTTATTCTTAATATTATTTGGTGCTTTACCACTTAGTCTCGACTCCTGGCCATTGCCTGACCAAATCCCTGCGGTTTTCTTGGCAAGGTTTTTCCCCCCAGCTGAATAACGGAGTTGGAAGGGACCTTGGAGGTCTTCTAGTCCAACCCCCTGCTTAGGCAGGCAACCCTATACCATTTCAGACAAATGGTTTGCCGTTGCTTCCTTCCTAGGGCCGAGAGAGAGTGACTGGCCCAAAGCTGGTTTTGGAGTGACTGACCCAGATGACTTTTTGCGTATTTTTTTAATGCAGCCTTTGTTATTTTTTTATAAATAACTCAAGGCGGCAAATATATCTACTGCTCCTTCCTTCTCTTATTTTCGCCATGCAGCAACAGCCCTAGGGTTAGGGTTAGACTTAGGCTGACTAGGAGAGGAATTGGCCCAAAGCTGGTTTCTCATACCTAAGGTGGTACTAAAACTCAGCCCCCACCCCCCAATTTCTAGCCTGGCACCTTCCACCCCAATTGACTAGCTGTCTATTTTTCAACCCAGTGAAATGATATTCACGACTGGGCATACTAGGAAGATTAGAAACTAAGATGCAGCAAGAAATTAGTGTGATGTAGGTAGACATAAAACATTTTAATAAATGCGTCAGTTTCAAAAATAGCAGCGAAGGTAAAATCTAATCTCACTCATTTTAATATAAGCATAGCAATAAATTTTGTATTTGGTGAGGTTTAGCTTTAAAGTTAGCACCTACAAAGTAACCTTATCATCATTACAGGCCTTTTGAACGGGCCGGCGCCATCTCTCGCTAAGGGACAAGAGGTACAGCAGCCACCAAAAGGAAATAAACCTTTTAATGGCGTTTAATTTATATCTTATAATTAAAACCTTACTAATATTAGGTTATTCTTACTCTGCCCCAGGGTTCGCAGGCAAAAGGGCCTCCGTCGCCCTATTAATATTAATAAGGCGTAATAATAAAGATAGAGAATAATAACTTTAAAATCCCATTCAAAAGGTTTATTTATTTCGGCGGCCGCAATGCCCGTTTTGACCACAGGAGGGCACGTTTTTCCGTCCCATAGCATTAACATCTAGACCTTCTCGGCATGGCGACCTCCCGTCCGTCCAAATTGGCCATCCCCCAGTTCATTTGGAATCGACCTTCCTATCATGGCCGACTCTTTGTCCGTCGCTTTTAGTCATCCCTCGCAACTTCCTCTCGCAGCGGCCTTCTCACCATAGAGAGTTCTTGTCCGTTACTGCTATCGTCCCCCCAGGGCTTTTGACGGCCACTTCTCGCCATAGAGACCTACTGGCATTCCCGTCGGGCAACTTCCTGTTCCTCTTTTCTGCTCTACGATGCGAAGAATGAGAAAAAAGCATAGTAATTACCGCAGGGAGACGAGCAGCCACAAAAAGAGAAAAAAGCTTTAAATGGAGTTTAGTGTAGTATTTAGCATGAACCTCAGTAATATTAGTGATGTTTTGTTCCGCGTCGCAGCAAAAGGGCGTCCCTTCGCAACTATTAACATTGAATAGGCGTTAATAATAAGATAGAGGATATAACTTTTCAAATTCATTCAAAAGTTATTCTTCGGGCACAGTTTACGTCGCAAAGCATAGGCATCGAGGCAATCGCAGGCGGGGGAATCTGGAATGGAGGGGTTAGGGATGGAAGAAACGAGGGACGGGCGGGGAGGCCGGCGGGTAGCTGCTTCTAAGTGTGCATGGTGCCTCTGGGCATATGTAAAGTGCGAGGGGAAAGAGGAGGGAAGGAAATCTCGGCTGCCTCTAGCTTCACTTGCTCAGCCCATATTGACTGACTGGGAAGCTAAAAGGGGCTTTCTAAACCTCTAGGCGAGATGGGGCAGATAAATGTCATCATAATATAAATTATATAGTATTATCATACAACCGCGCACGGGCGCGCGCACACACACACACACACACGCATATCATTTGTTATTATATAAATAATAAAGGCCGGAGCTAAAGGGGCCACTTGAGGTCCATCATCCAAAACAACTCTCTCTCTTCGGGTCTGGTGCTCTCTGAGCTTGGTGGTTTCCTTGCAGACGTTTAGTGGAACCCAAACTCGTACTACCGCAGGTGAGCCGAGCAGACACAAAAAGAAATAAAGCTTTTAAATTGAGTTTTAAGTGTAGTATTTATGAATGAAACCTCAGTAATATTAGGTGATGTTTTTGTGTCCCCGCGTCGCAGCAAAAGGGCTTCCCTTCGCCCTATTAACATTAATAAGGCGTTACTAATAAAGATAGAGGATAATAACTTTAAAATCTCATTCAAAAGGTCTATTTCTTTCGGCACAGTTTTACGTCGCAAAGCATAGGCATCGAGGCAATCCCAGGCGGGTGAATCTGGAATGGAGGGTTTAGGGATGGGAGAAACGAGGGACGGGCGGGAGGCCGGCGGTTTAGCTGCTTCTAAGTGGGCGATGGTGCCTCTGGGCATATGTAAAGTTCGAGGGGAAAGAGGAGGAAGGAAATCTCGGCTGCCTCTACTTCACTTGCTCGTCCATATTGACTGACTGGGAAGCTAAAAGGGGCTTTCTAACCTCAGGCGGATGGGGGCAGATAAATGTCATCATATATAATTATATAGTATATCTACACCCGCGCCGGCGCACCACACAACACCACACACACGCTTATCATTGTATTATATAATAATAAAGCCGAGCTAAAGGTGCACTTGTCCATCATCCATCAACATATCTCTCTTCATGGGGTCCTTGGTGCTCTCTGATTCTTGTGGTTCCTTGCAGACGTTCGTGAACCCAACTCTACGCGCAGGTTAGCCGAGCAGCCACAAAAAGAAATAACTTTTAATGGAGTTTTACGTGTAGTATTTATGAATGAAACCTCAGTAATATTAGGTGATGTTTTTGTGTCCCCGCGTCGCAGCAAAAGGGCTTCCCTTCGCCCTATTAACATTAATAAGGCGTTACTAATAAAGATAGAGGATAATAACTTTAAAATCCCATTCAAAAGGTCTTATTTCTTTCGGCACAGTTTTACGTCGCAAAGCATAGGCATCGAGGCAATCCCAGGCGGGTGAATCTGGAATGGAGGGTTTAGGGATGGAAGAAACGAGGGACGGGCGGGGAGGCCGGCGGGTAGCTGCTTCTAAGTGTGCATGGTGCCTCTGGGCATATGTAAAGTGCGAGGGGAAAGAGGAGGGAAGGAAATCTCGGCTGCCTCATATTGACTGACTGGGAAGCAAAAAGGGGCTTTATAAACCTCTAGGCGAGATGGGGCAGATAAATGCAATCATAATATAAATTATATAGTATTATCATACACCCACGCACGCACGCACACACACACACACGCATATCATTGTTATTATATAAATAATAAAGCCGGAGCTAAGGGGCCACTTGGTCCATCATCCAACAACATTGTCTCTTCAGGGGTCCTTGGTGCTCTCTGAGCTTGGTGGTTTTCTTGCAGACGTTTCGTGACCCAACTAGGTAACATCATCAGTGCTAGAAGAGAGAGGAATTTGCTCTCTCTTTATATACTTAGTGGCTTGTCCTATCAGTGTTGATGGAGGTGTTCCTGGTAGTTTCTTGATTGGGCGGTTGTTTACTTATTTATTTAGCGTATGGCATATCATACATGGACTTGCAGTATATATTAACATTTAACCTAGATTAGAAAAACACAATAAAATATAAATGTTAAAAAGATTTTTGTTCAGATACCAATAGGCCGTCTAACCATTGAAGTGCAGCCTCCTTTATATTAGATAGATAGATAGATAGATAGATAGATAGATAGATAGATAGATAGATAGATAGATAGATAGATAGATAGATAGATAGATAGATGTACACGATATGTTGCAGGTGTGCGCAGGCCCCAGCTGCACACGTTCGGTCGTGCGTCAATGCAATTGCAGATAGCTATGATGGGAAGCTGGTGGTTTGGCATTGCCTCCTTACTAGGACCAAGAGAGAAGGACTGACCCCAAGGTCACCACAGTTGACTTTCATGCCTAAGGTGGGACTAGAACCGACAGTCTTCCGATTTCTAGTCCAGTGCCTTAAGTATCCCGCATTGTCTCTCACTGTCTATGGAGATTCTCAGTCATCCGGGTCATAATTGTCCCAAAGATGCTTTTTCAGGAGGCAACTGGACTTTCTTGATTTTCTTTGAAGACGTTTCGCTTCTCATACAAGAAGGTTCTTCAGCTCTGACTGGAGCATCACTTAATGGCCTTGGCTGCTTTTGTAAAACCTAAGCAGTGTCACAACTAGTGGAGGCTAGTGAAAAGATACTATCGGAGTGTATTGTGCCATACGCTAAATAAATACGTTTGTGTTTTTATTTATTTATTGCGATCACTTGGGGGTTGCCAGCAAATTTTAGGGGACGTCACAAATTTGGAGGTGGTGTACTCGGTCAACCCTGGAGTCCAATTTAATACAGTTCCTGCTTTTCCTGGATAAACCATTTAGTTACCTGCAAACTGCATGCAGGCTGGGGAATTCTGGGACTTGAAGTCCACAAAAATTGCCAAGTTTGAGAAACGCTGGATGACTTATAGGGATTAAACTTGTCACCTGCTGGCTGGGAATGGATGTGCAATACTCTGTGACACTCCACCTTTGCGGGGGGCTTTTATATAGGGCACCCCCAATACAATCCAGATTTCTGCATTGTCTTTTTTCCGTCCTTAACTCCAATCCAAAGTCATCCTCCATATATGCTCCAGCAAACTCGGAAGTCTTGGTTCTACCGGCCGCTCTACCATTTCCACCCGAGCTCTCTGGTTACATTTCTATGGCGATTCCCAAGTTCGACGGTTTCAAGAGCGGAAAGCCCAGTCTGCCCTCCGCTCTCCTTTCCTACCTCTATGGTGCCTTTCCGCTTCTCTGCCGAAATAGGGGACGCGCCTTCTGAAGGCGTCACAGCCCGGCGACGCCCCGAGAAGGCTGTCCCAGGGCGAAGGAGAAGGCAAAGGTGGAGCCGGCGGCGCTGCTGCCTTTGCATCAAGGCCAGGTGAGGCGGGGGCTTCAGGGAAGCTTCCCCGAATCTGCCGCTCGACGCCGCCTTTTCATGGGCGGCGTGGGTACTAGAGTTGCGTTCCCACGACACGCGTTGCCCGATGAACTCAATTGCCTGGGTTCGCACTCCCTTCTAGTAACGTCACCGGAGGGAGCTGGGCGTTTAGTAAGTTATTGCTGTTATTCTTAATATTATTTGGTGCTTTCGACTTAGTCTTGACTCCTGGCCATTGCCTGACCAAATCCCTGCGGTTTTCTTGGCAAGGTTTTTCCCCCCAGCTGCGGTTAGAATAGAATAACCGAGTTGGAAGGGACCTTGGAGGTCTTCTAGTCCAATCCCCTGCTTAGGCAGGCAACCTAAGAGGAATTGGCCCAAAGCTGGTTTCTCATACCTAAGGTGGTACTAAAACTCAGCCCCCACCCCCAATTTCTAGCCTGGCACCTTCCACCCCAATTGACTAGCTGTCTATTTTTCACCCCAGTGAAATGATATTCACCAATGGGCATACTAGGAAGATTAGAAACTAAGATGCAGCAAGAAATTAGCCCAGTTGAAAAATAAGAGGTCTTATATGTAGAGACAGGTAAGCGGGTAGCTTTGCAGCAAGCAGGTGGCAGATGAAACTTGTCACGAGGTTGCATATAAATTCCAGTAACGCTGGGTTATTTTTGAGATCCCCACGCAGGTGTCAGGAGGGACAGAGCAGAGCGCCTTGAAGATGGAAGAAATTGGTGTATCAAAGTAACCTTAATTCATCATTACAGGCCTTTTTGAAGGCCGCGCCATCTCTCGCTAAGGGACAAGCAGGTACAGCAGCCACCAAAAGAAATAAACCTTTTAAATGGCGTTTTAAGTTTATTATTCTTTATTAATAAAACCTTACTAATATTAGGTTATCTTACTCTGCCCCAGGGTCGCAGCAAAAGGGCCTCCCGTCGCCCTATTAATATTAATAAGGCGTTAATAATAAAGATAGAGAATAATAACCTTAAAATCCCATTCAAAAGGTTTATTTATTTCGGCGGCCGCAATACCCGTTTTGACCACAGGAGGGCACGTTTTTCCGTCCCATAGCATTAACACCTAGACCTTCTCGGCATGGCGGCCTCCCGTCGTCCAAATTGGCATCCCCCAGTCATTGGAATCGACCTTCCTAATCCATGCCGAGTCGTGTTCGTTGCTTAGTCATCGCGGTACCTCTGTCCTCTCTGCCTTTCTACCGCTGCCGCAAGAAGGGAAAAAAGCCTCGTAACTGCCGCAGGTGAGCCGAGCAGCCACAAAAAGAAATAAAGCTTTTAAATGGGAGTTTTAAGTGGGAAGTATTATTAATGATTTCCCCCAAACAGCAGTAATATTAGGTGATGTGGTTTGTGTCCGCGTCGCCAGCAAAAGGCTTCCCTTAGCCCATCAACACTAATAAGGCGTACTTAATAAAGATAAGATGGATAAAACTTTAAAATCCCATTAAAAAGGTCTATTTCTTTCGGCACAGTTTTACGTCGCAAAGCATAGGCATCGAGGCAATCCCAGGCGGGTGAATCTGGAATGGAGGGTTTAGGGATGGAAGAAACAAGGGACGGGCGGGGAGGCCGGCGGGCAGCTGCTTCTAAGTGTGCACGGTGCCTCTGGGCATATGTAAAGTGCGAGGGGAAAGTGGAGGGAAGGAAATCTTGGCTGCCTCCAGCTTCACTTGCTCATCCCATATTGACTGACTGGGAAGCAAAAAGGGGCTTTCTAAACCTCTAGGCGAGATGGGGCAGATAAAATGTCATCATAAATAAACTCTATAGATATCTACACACTCTCACGTGCGAGCACACCCACACACGGCTATCATTGTATTATATAAAATAATAAAGCCGGAGCTAAGGCGCCACGTGCGTCCCATCAACAACATTGTCTCTTCAGGGGTCCTTGGTGCTCTCTGAGCTTGGTGGTTTTCTTGCAGACGTTTCGTGACCCAACTAGCTAACATCATCAGTGCTAGAAGAGAGAGGAATTTGCTCTCTCTTTATATACTTAGTGGCTTGTCCTATCAGGGTTGATGGAGGTGTTCCTGGTAGTTTCTTGATTGGGCGGTTGTTTACTTATTTATTTAGCGTATGGCATATCATACATGGACTAGCAGTATATATTAACTTTTCACCTAGATTAGAAAAACACAATAAAAGATAAATGTAAAAAGTTTTGTTAGATACAATAGCCGTCTAACCATGAAGTGCGCCTCTTAATTAGATAGTAGACTAGATAGATAGATAGATAGATAGATAGATGATAGATAGATAATAGTAGAAGAAACATAGATATATAGATAGATAGCTAGATAGATTCTACCGGAATGTTGCAGGTGTGCACAGGCCACAGTGCACACATTCGGTGGTGCGTCAATGCAATTGCAGATAGCTATGATGGGAAGCTGGTGGTTTGGCATTGCCTCCTTACTAGGACCAAGAGAGAAGGACTGACCCCAAGGTCACCACAGTTGACTTTCATGCCTAAGGTGGGACTAGAACCGACAGTCTTCCGATTTCTAGTCCAGTGCCTTAAGTATCCCGCATTCTCTCTCACTGTCTATGGAGATTCTCAGTCATCCGGGTCATAATTGTCCCAAAGATGCTTTTTCAGGAGGCAACTGGACTTCCTTGATTTTCTTTGAAGACGTTTCGCTTCTCATACAAGAAGGTTCTCCAGCTCTGACTGGAGCATCACTTAATGGCCTTGGCTGCTTTTGTAAAACCTAAGCAGTGTCACAACTAGTGGAGGCTAGTGAAAAGATACTATCGGAGTGTATTGTGCCATACGCTAAATAAATACGTTTGTGTTTTTATTTATTTATTGCGATCGCTTGGGGGTTGCCAGCAAATTTTAGGGGACTTCACAAATTTGGAGGTGGTGTACTCGGTCAACCCTGGAGTCCAATTTAATACAGTTCCTGCTTTCCCTGGATAAACCATTTAGTTACCTGCAAACTGCATGCAGGCTGGGGAATTCTGGGACTTGAAGTCCACAAAAATTGCCAAGTTTGAGAAACGCTGGATGACTTACAGGGATTAAACTTGTCCCCTGCTGGCTGGGAATGGATGTGCAATACTCTGTGACACTACACCTTTGCGGGGGGCTTTTATATAGGGCGCCCCCAATACAATCCAGATTTCTGCATTGTCTTTTTTCCGTCCTTAACTCCAATCCAAAGTCTTCCTCCATATATGCTCCAGCAAACTCGGAAGTCTTGGTTCTACCGGCCGCTCTACAATTTCCATCCGAGCTCTCTGGTTACATTTCTATGGCGATTCCCAAGTTCGACGGTTTCAAGAGCGGAAAGCCCAGTCTGCCCTCCGCTCTCCTTTCCTACCTCTATGGTGCTTTTCCGCTTCTCTGCCGAAATAGGGGACGCGCCTTCTGATGGCGTCACAGCACGGCGACGCCCCGAGAAGGCTGTCCCACGGCGAAGGAGAAGCACGGAGAAGGCAAAGGTGGAGCCGGCGCCGCTGCTGCCTTTGGATCGAGGCCAGGTGAGGCCGGGGCTTCAGGGAATCTTCCCCGAATCTGCCGCTCAGCGTGGGTACTAGGAGTTGCGTTCCCACGACACGCGTTGCCCGATGAACTCAATTGCCTGTGTTCGCACTCCCTTCTAGTAACGTCACCGGAGGGAGCCGGGCGTTTAGTAAGTTATTGCTGTTATTCTTAATATTATTTGGTGCTTTCGACTTAGTGTCGACTCCTGGCCATTGCCTGACCAAATCCCTGCGGTTTTCTTGGCAAGGTTTCCCCCCCCCCAGCTGCGGTTAGAATAGAATAACCGAGTTGGAAGGGACCTTGGAGATCTTCTAGTCCAACCCCCTGCTTAGGCAGGCAACCCTATACCATTTCAGACAAATGGTTTGCCATTGCTTCCTTCCTAGGGCCGAGAGAGAGTGACTGGCCCAAAGCTGGTTTTGGAGTGACTGACCCAGATGACTTTTCTGCCTCTAAAAGCAAGATTAGAACTCACAGCCTCCCACTTTCTAGTCTGCTGCCTTAACCAAGACTAGACCAAAGCCGCTCTAAATTTTGCGTATATTTTTAATCCAGCCTTTGTTATTTTTATAAATAACTCAAGGCGGCAAATATATCTAATGCTCCTTCCTTCTCTTATTTTCGCCATGCAGCAACAGCCCTAGGGTTAGGGTTAGACTTAGGCTGACTAGGAGAGGAATTGGCCCAAAGCTGGTTTCTCATACCTAAGGTGGTACTAAAACTCAGCCCCCACCCCCAATTTCTAGCCTGGCACCTTCCACCCCAACTGACTAGCTGTCTATTTTTCACCCCAGTGAAATGATATTCACGAATGGGCATACTAGGAAGATTAGAAACTAAGATGCAGCAAGAAATTAGTGTGATGTAGGTAGACATAAAACAATTTAATAAATGCGTCAGTTTCAAAACTAGCAGCGAAGGTAAAATCTAATCTCACTCATTTTAATATTAACCATAGCAATAAATTTATGTATGTTTGGTGAGGTTTATCTTTAAAGTTAGCACCTATCAAAGTAACCTTAATTCATCATTACAGGCCTTTTCGAAGGCCGCGCCATCTCTCGCTAAGGGACAAGCAGGTACAGCAGCCACCAAAAGAAATAAACCTTTTAAATGGCGTTTTAAGTTTATTATTCTTTATTAATAAAACCTTACTAATATTAGGTTATCTTACTCTGCCCCACGGTCGCAGCAAAAGGGCCTCCCGTCGCCCTATTAATATTAATAAGGCGTTAATAATAAAGATAGAGAATAATAACCTTAAAATCCCATTCAAAAGGTTTATTTATTTCGGCCGCCGCAATACCCGTTTTGACCACAGGAGGGCACGTTTTTCCGTCCCATAGCATTAACACGGTCCTAGACCTTCTCGGCATGGCGACCTCCCGTCCGTCCAAATTGGCCATCCCCCAGTTCATTTGGAATCGACCTTCCTATCATGGCCGACGTCTTGTCCGTTGCTTTTAGTCATCCGTCGGCACCTTCCTGTCCTCTCTTCTGCTCTACGCTGCCGCAAGAAGGGAAAAAAGCCTCGTACTGCCGCAGGTTAGCCGAGCAGCCACCAAAAGAAATAAAGCTTTTAAATGGAGTTTTAAGTGTAGTATTTATTAATGAAACCTCAGTAATATTAGGTGATGTTTTTGTGTCCCCGCGTCGCAGCAAAAGGGCTTCCCTTCGCCCTGTTAACATTAATAAGGCGTTACTAATAAAGATAGAGGATAATAACTTTAAAATCCCATTAAAAAGGTCTATTTCTTTCGGCACAGTTTTACGTCGCAAAGCATAGGCATCGAGGCAATCCAGGAGGGTGACTGGAATGGTAGGGTTTAGGGATGAGAAACAAGGGACGGGCGGGGAGGCCGGCGGGCAGCGATTCTAAGTGTGCAGTGCCTCTGGCATGTAAAAGTCGAGGGGAAAGAGGAGAAGGAAATCGCGCTGCTCCGCTTCACTGCTCAGCCCATATTGACTGATGGGGAAGCTAAAAGGGGCTTCTAAAACCTTAGGCGAGAGGGCAGATAAATGTCATCATAATATAATATTTATAGTATTATCATCCACCCCTCACGTGAGCGCACACACACACGCATATCATTGTTAATATATAAATAATAAAGCCGGAGCTAAGGGGCCACTTGGTCCATCATCCAACAACATTGTCTCTTCAGGGGTCCTTGGTGCTCTCTGAGCTTGGTGGTTTTCTTGCAGACGTTTCGTGACCCAACTAGGTAACATCATCAGTGCTAGAAGAGAGAGGAATTTGCTCTCTCTTTATATACTTAGTGGCTTGTCCTATCAGTGTTGATGGAGGTGTTCCTGGTAGTTTCTTGATTGGGCGGTTGTTTACTTATTTATTTAGCGTATGGCATATCATACATGGACTTGCAGTATATATTAACATTTCACCTAGATTAGAAAAACACAATAAAATATAAATGTTAAAAAGATTTTTGTTCAGATACCAATAGGCCGTCTAACCATTGAAGTGCAGCCTCCTTTATATTAGATAGATAGCTAGATAGATAGATAGATAGATAGATAGATAGATAGATAGCTAGATAGATAGATAGATAGATAAGATAGATAGATAGCTATATAGATAATAGATAGAATAGATAGATAGATAGAAGAGATAGATAAGATGATAGAAGCGGTACACGATATGTTGCAGATGTGTGGCAGGCCCCAGCTGCACACAATTCGGTCGGGCGTCAATGCAATTGCAGATAGCTATGATGGAGCATTGGCCTCCTTACTAGGGACCAAGAGAGAAGGAATGACCCAAGGGTCACCACAGTTGACTTCATGCCTAAGGTTGGACTAGAACCGACAGTCTTCCGATTTCTAGTCCCGTGCCTTAAGTATCCCGCATTGTCTCTCACTGTCTATGGAGATTCTCAGTCATCCGGGTCATAATTGTCCCAAAGATGCTTTTTCAGGAGGCAACTGGACTTTCTTAATTTTCTTTGAAGACGTTTCGCTTCTCATACAAGAAGCTTCTTCAGCTCTGACTGGAGCATCCACTTAATGGCCTCGGCTGCTTTTGTAAAACCTAAGTAGTGTCACAACTAGTGGAGGCTAGTGAAAAGATACTATTGGAGTGTATTGTGTCATACGCTAAATAAATACGTTTGTGTTTTTATTTATTTATTGCTATCACTTTGGGGTTGCCAGCAAATTTTAGGGACGTCACAAATTTGGAGGTGGTTGGACGTCGGTTCAACCTGGAGTCCAAATTAATCAGTCTGCCTTTCCTGGATAAACCATTTAGTACCTGCAAACTGCATGCCAGGCTGGGAATCTGGGACTTGATGTCCACAAAATGCCAAGTTTGAGAAAAAGTGGATGATTACAGGATTACCTGTCCCCTGCTGGCTGAGGAAGGATGTTGCAAACTCTGTGAACTCCACCTTTCGGGGGCTATTATACAGGGCGCCCCCAATACAATCCAATTTATGCATTGTCTTTTTCCGTCCTTAACTCCAAATCCAAAGTTTCCTCCAAATCGCCAGCAAACTCGGAAGTCTTGGTTCTACCGGCCGCTCTACCATTTCCACCCGAGCTCTCTGTGTACATATCTATGGCGATTCCCAAGAGCGACGGTTTGAAGAGGGGAAAGCCCAGTCGGCCCTCCGCTCTCCTTTCCTACCTCTATGGTGCCTTTCCGCTTCTCTGCCGAAATAGGGGACGCGCCTTCTGATGGCGTCACAGCCCGGCGACGCCCCGAGAAGGCTGTCCCGCGGCCAAGGAGAAGGCAAAGGTGGAGCCGGCGGCGCTGCTGCCTTTGCATCAAGGCCAGGTGAGGCGGGGGCTTCAGGGAAGCTTTCCCGAATCTGCCGCTCGACGACGCCCCTTTTCTATGGGCGGCGTGGGTACTAGGAGTTTCGTTCCCACGACACGCGTTGCCCGATGAACTCAATTGCCTGTGTTCGCACTCCCTTCTAGTAACATCACCGGAGGGAGCCGGGCGTTTAGCAAGTTATTGCTGTTATTCTTAATATTATTTGGTGCTTTCCACTTAGTCTCGACTCCTGGCCATTGCCTGACCAAATCCCTGCGGTTTTCTTGGCAAGGTTTTTCCCCCCAGCTGAATAACGGAGTTGGAAGGGACCTTGGAGGTCTTCTAGTCCAACCCCCTGCTTAGGCAGGCAACCCTATACCATTTCAGACAAATGGTTTGCCGTTGCTTCCTTCCTAGGGCCGAGAGAGAGTGACTGGCCCAAAGCTGGTTTTGGAGTGACTGACCCAGATGACTTTTTGCGTATTTTTTTAATGCAGCCTTTGTTATTTTTTTATAAATAACTCAAGGCTGCAAATATATCTAAAGCTCTTCTTCTCTTATTTTTCGCCATGCAGCAACAGCCTAGGGTTAGGGTTAGGATTAGGCTGACTAGGAGAGGAATTGGCCCACAGCTGGTTTTCTCATACCTAAGGTGGTATAAAATCAGCCCCCACCCCAAATTTCTAAGCATGGCACCTTCCACCCAATGACTAGCTTGTCTATTTTCACCCAGTGAAAATGAATTCACGAATGGGATAGGAAGATTAGAAAACTAGGTGCAGCAAAGAAATTAGTGTGATGTAGGTAGACATAAAACATTTTAATAAATGCATCAGTTTCAAAACTAGCAGCGAAGGTAAAATCTAATCTCACTCATTTTAATATTAAGCATAGCAATAAATTTATGTATGTTTGGTGAGGTTTATCTTTAAAGTTAGCACCTATCAAAGTAACCTTAATTCATCATTACAGGCCTTTTTGAAGGCCGCGCCATCTCTCGCTAAGGGACAAGCAGGTACAGCAGCCCCCAAAAGAAATAAACCTTTTAAATGGCGTTTTAAGTTTATTATTCTTTGTTAATAAAACCATACTAATATTAGGTTATCTTACTCTGCCCCAGGGTCTCAGCAAAAGGGCCTCCCGTCGCCCTATTAATATTAATAAGGCGTTAATAATAAAGATAGAGAATAATAACCTTAAAATCCCATTCAAAAGGTTTATTTATTTCGGCGGCCGCAATACCCGTTTTGACCACAGGAGGGCAGGTTTTTCCGTCCCATAGCATTAACACCTAGACCTTCTCGGCATGGCGACCTCCCGTCCGTCCAAATTGGCCATCCCCCAGTTCATTTGGAATCGACCTTCCTATTATGGCCGAATTCTTGTCCGTTGCTTTTAGTCATCCGTCGGCACCTTCCTGTCCTCTTTTCTGCTCTACGCTGCCGCAAGAAGGGAAAAAAGCCTCGTACTGCCGCAGGTGAGCCGAGCAGCCACAAAAAGAAATAAAGCTTTTAAATGGAGTTTTAAGTGTAGTATTTATTAATGAAACCTCAGTAATATTAGGTGATGTTTTTGTGTCCCCGTGTCGCAGCAAAAGGGCTTCCCTTCGCCCTATTAACATTAATAAGGCGTTACTAATAAAGATAGAGGATAATAACTTTAAAATCCCATTAAAAAGGTCTATTTCTTTCGGCACAGTTTTACGTCGCAAAGCATAGGCATCGAGGCAATCCCAGGCGGGTGAATCTGGAATGGAGGGTTTAGGGATGGAAGAAAAAGGGACGGGCGGGGAGGCCGAGGGGCAGCTGCTTCTAAGTGTGCACGGTGCCTTGGCATATGTAAAAGTGCGAGGGGAAGTGGAGGGAAGGAATCTTGGCTAGCCTCCAGCTTCCACTTGCTCAGCCCATATTGACTGACTGGGAAGCAAAAAGGGGCTTTTAAAACATTTAGGCGAGATGGGCAGATAAATGAAATCATAATACTAAATTATAAGGATTATATTACACCCACGCACGGCACCACACACACACACCCACACACGGATATCATTGTTATTATATAAATAATAAAGCGGAGTAAGGGGGCCACTTGGTCCAATTATTCCAACAACATTGTCTCTTCAGGGGTCCTTGGGTGCTTCTGAGCTTGGTGGTTTTCTTGCAAGACGTTCGTGACCAACTAGGTAACATCATCAGTGCTAGAAGAGAGAGGAATTTGCTCTCTCTTTATATACTTAGTGGCTTGTCCTATCAGTGTTGATGGAGGTGTTCCTGGTAGTTTCTTGATTGGGCGGTTGTTTACTTATTTATTTAGCGTATGGCATATCATACATGGACTTGCAGTATATATTAACATTTCAACTAGATTAGAAAAACACAATAAAATATAAATGTTAAAAAGATTTTTGTTCAGATACCAATAGGCCTTCTAACCATTGAAGCGCAGCATCCTTTATATTACATAGATAGATAGATAGATAGATAGATAGATAGATAGATAGATAGATAGATAGATAGATAGATAGATAGATAGATAGATAGATAGATAGATAGAATAGATAGATAGATAGATAGATAGATAGATAGATAGTATACACGATATGTGCAGGCGGCGCAGGTCACCAGCTGCACACGTTCGGCGTGGTCAATGCAATGGCAGATAGCATGAATGGGAAAGATGGTGGTTTGGGCATTGCTCCTTACTAGGACCAAGAGATAAGGACTGACCCTAAGGTCCACCACAGCTGACTTTCAGCCTAAGGTGGGACTAGAACCGACAGTCTTCGATTTCTAGTCCAGTTGCCCTACATGTACCCGCATGTCTCTCACTGCTAGAGATATCAGTCATCCGGGTTCATAATGGTCCCAAAGATGCTTTTTTTTAAGGAGGCAACGGACTTTCTGGATTTTCTTGAAGAGTTTCGCTTCTCATACAAGAAGGCTCTCAGCTCTGACTGGAGCATCACTTAATGGCCTTGGCTGCTTTTGTAAAACCTAAGCAGTGTCACAACTAGTGGAGGCTAGTGAAAAGATACTATCGGAGTGTATTGTGCCATACGCTAAATAAATACGTTTGTGTTCTTATTTATTTATTGCGATCGCTTGGGGGTTGCCAGCAAATTTTAGGGGACGTCACAAATTTGGAGATGGTGTACTCGGTCAGCCCTGGAGTCCAATTTAATACAGTTCCTGCTTTCCCTGGATAAACCATTTAGTGACCTGCAAACTGCATGCAGGCTGGGGAATTCTGGGACTTGAAGTCCACAAAAATTGCCAAGTTTGAGAAACGCTGGATGACTTACAGGGATTAAACTTGTCCCCTGCTGGCTGGGAATGGATGTGCAATACTCTGTGACACTCCACCTTTGCGGGGGGCTTTTATATAGGGCGCCCCCAATACAATCCAGATTTCTGCATTGTCTTTTTTCCGTCCTTAACTCCAATCCAAAGTCTTCCTCCATATATGCTCCAGCAAACTCGGAAGTCTTGGTTCTACCGGCCGCTCTACCATTTCCACCCGAGCTCTCTGGTTACCTATCTATGGCGATTCCCAAGATCGACGGTTTGAAGAGCGGAAAGCCCAGTCTGCCCTCCGCTCTCCTTTCCTACCTCTATGGTTCCTTTCCGCTTCTCTGCCGAAATAGGGGACGCGCCTTCTGATGGCGTCACAGCCCGGCGACGCCCCGAGAAGGCTGTCCCGCGGCCAAGGAGAAGGCAAAGGTGGAGCCGGCGGCGCTGCTGCCTTTGCATCAAGGCCAGGTGAGGCGGGGGCTTCAGGGAAGCTTCCCCGAATCTGCCGCTCGACGCCGCCTTTTCATGGGCGGCGTGGGTACTAGGAGTTGCGTTCCCACGACACGCGTTGCCCGATGAACTCAATTGCCTGTGTTCGCACTCCCTTCTAGTAACATCACCGGGGGAGGGAGCCGGGGGTTTAGCAAGTTATTGCTGTTATTCTTAATATTATTTGGTGCTTTCCACTTAGTCTCGACTCCTGGCCATTGCCTGACCAAATCCCTGCGGTTTTCTTGGCAAGGTTTTCCCCCCCAGCTGCGGTTAGAATAGAATAACCGAGTTGGAAGGGACCTTGGAGGTCTTCTAGTCCAACCCCCTGCTTAGGCAGGCAACCCTATACCATTTCAGACAAATGGTTTGCCGTTGCTTCCTTCCTAGGGCCGAGAGAGAGTGACTGGCCCAAAGCTGGTTTTGGAGTGACTGACCCAGCTGACTTTTTGCGTATTTTTTTAATGCAGCCTTTGTTATTTTTTTATAAATACTCAAGCGGCAAATATTCTAATGCTCCCTTCCTTCTCTTATTTTTCGCCATGCGCAGACAGCCCTAGGGTTAAGGGTTAGACTTAGGCTGACTAGAGAGGAATGGCCCAAAGCTGGTTTTCTCATACCTAAAGTGGTACTAAAACCGTCAGCCCCCCCCACCCCCAATTTCTAGCCTGGCACCTTCCACCCCAACTGACTAGCTGTCTATTTTCAACCCCAGTGAAATGATATTCACGAATGGCATACTAGGGAAGATTAGAACTAAGATGCTAGCAAGAATTATTGTGATGGTAGTAGACATAAACATTTTACTAAATGCGCAGTTTCAACGAGCAGCGAAGGTAAAATCTAATCTCACTCATTTTATATTAGCATAGCATAAATTTATGTATGGTTGGGTTAGGTTTATCTTTAAAGGTTACACCTATCAAAGTAACCTTAATTCATCATTACAGGCCTTGTTGAAGGCCGCGCCATCTCTCGCTAAGGGACAAGCAGGTACAGCAGCCACCAAAAGAAATAAACCTTTTAAATGGCGTTTTAAGTTTATTATTCTTTGTTAATAAAACCATACTAATATTAGGTTATCTTACTCTGCCCCAGGGTCTCAGCAAAAGGGCCTCCCGTCGCCCTATTAATATTAATAAGGCGTTAATAATAAAGATAGAGAAGAATAACCTTAAAATCCCATTCAAAAGGTTTATTTATTTCGGCGGCCGCAATACCCGTTTTGACCACAGGAGGGCAGGTTTTTCCGTCCCCTAGCATTAACACCTAGACCTTCTCGGCATGGCGACCTCCCGTCCGTCCAAATTGGCCATCCCCCAGTTCATTTGGAATCGACCTTCCTATTATGGCCGAATTCTTGTCCGTTGCTTTTAGTCATCCGTCGGCACCTTCCTGTCCTCTTTTCTGCTCTACGCTGCCGCAAGAAGGGAAAAAAGCCTCGTACTGCCGCATGTGAGCCGAGCAGCCACAAAAAGAAATAAAGCTTTTAAATGGAGTTTTAAGTGTAGTATTTATTAATGAAACCTCAGTAATATTAGGTGATGTTTTTGTGTCCCCGCGTCGCAGCAAAAGGGCTTCCCTTCGCCCTATTAACATTAATAAGGCATTACTAATAAAGATAGAGGATAATAACTTTAAAATCCCATTAAAAAGGTCTATTTCTTTCGGCACAGTTTTACGTCGCAAAGCATAGGCAGCGAGGCAATCCCAGGCGGGTGAATCTGGAATGGAGGGTTTAGGGATGGAAGAAACAAGGGACGGGCGGGGAGGCCGGCGGGCAGCTGCTTCTAAGTGTGCACGGTGCCTCTGGGCATATGTAAAGTGCGAGGGGAAAGTGGAGGGAAGGAAATCTTGGCTGCCTCCAGCTTCACTTGCTCAGCCCATATTGACTGACTGGGAAGCAAAAAGGAGCTTTCTAAACCTCTAGGCGAGATGGGGCATGATACATAGCGATCTATAATGTAAATTATATAGTATTTCTACACCCCGCACGCAACGCCCACACACACACTACCCACACCATATCATTGTTATTATATAAATACTAAAGCCCGGAGCTAAGGTGCCACTTGGTCCATCAGCCAACAACATTGTCCTCTTCAGGGGTCCCTTGGTGCTCTCTGAGCTTGTGGTTTTTCTTTGGCAGACGTTTTCGTGACCCACTAGGTACATCATCATTGCTAGAAGAGAGAGGATTTGCTCTCTCTTTATATACTTAGTGGCTTGTCCTATCGTGGTGATGGAGGTGTTTCCTGGTATTCTTGATTGGCGTTGTTTACTTATTTAGTTAGCGTATTGCATATCATAGCATGACTTTGCAGTATATATTAACATTTCACCTAGATTAGAAAAACACAATAAAATATAAATGTTAAAAAGATTTTTGTTCAGATACCAATAGGCCGTCTAACCATTGAAGTACAGCCTCCTTTATATTAGATAGATAGATAGATAGATAGATAGATAGATAGATAGATAGATAGATAGATAGATAGATAGATAGATAGATAGATAGATAGATAGATTGATAGATTGATAGTTTGATAGATTGATTGATAGATAGATAGATAGAGTAGATAGATGTACACGATATGTTGCAGGTGTGCGCAGGCCCCAGCTGCACACGTTCGGTCGTGCGTCAATGCAATTGCAGATAGCTATGATGGGAAGCTGTTGGTTTGGCATTGCCTCCTTACTAGGACCAAGAGAGAAGGACTGACCCCAAGGTCACCACAGTTGACTTTCATGCCTAAGGTGGGACTAGAACCGACAGTCTTCCGATTTCTAGTCCAGTGCCTTAAGTATCCCGCATTGTCTCTCATTGTCTATGGAGATTCTCAGTCATCCGGGTCATAATTGTCCCAAAGATGCTTTTTCAGGAGGCAACTGGACTTTCTTGATTTTCTTTGAAGACGTTTCGCTTCTCATACAAGAAGGTTCTTCAGCTCTGACTGGAGCATCACTTAATGGCCTTGGCTGCTTTTGTAAAACCTAAGCAGTGTCACAACTAGTGGAGGCTAGTGAAAAGATACTGTCGGAGTGTATTGTGCCATACGCTAAATAAATACGTTTGTGTTTTTATTTATTTATTGCGATCACTTGGGGGTTGCCAGCAAATTTTAGGGGACGTCACAAATTTGGAGGTGGTGTACTCGGTCAACCTTGGAGTCCAATTTAATACAGTTCCTGCTTTTCGCGCGTGTGTGTGCAAACCAGTTAGTTCCTCAAAGCGTGTGCCCTGGCATGCAGGCTGGGAATTCTGGGACTTGAGTGAGGTCAACATCAAAAATTGCCCAAAGTTTTGCGAAACGCTGGATGACTTAGACAAGGATTAAAAACTTGTCCCCTGCTGGCTGGGATGGATGTCAATACTCTGTGACCCTCCACCTTGTTGCGGGGCTTTTAATATAGGCGTCGCCCTAATACAATCCAATTTCTTCTTACATTGTCTTTTTTCCGTACCTTAACTCCAATCCAAAGTCTTCCTCCATATATGCTCCAGCAAACTCGGAAGTCTTGGTTCTACCGGCCGCTCTACCATTTCCATCCGAGCTCTCTGGTTACATTTCTATGGCGATTCCCAAGTTCGACGGTTTCAAGAGCGGAAAGCCCAGTCTTTCCTCCGCTCTCCTTTCCTACCTCTATGGTGCCTTTCGGCTTCTCTGCCGAAATAAGGGCGCGCCTTCTGATGGTGTCACAGCCCGGCGACGCCCCGAGAAGGCTGTCCCGGGGCGAAGGAGAAGGCAAAGGTGGAGTCGGCGGCGCTGCTGCCTTTGCAGCAAGGCCAGGTGAGGCGGGGGCTTCAGGGAAGCTTCCCCGAATCTGCCGCTCGACGCCGCCTTTTCATGGGCGGCGTGGGTACTAGGAGTTGCGTTCCCACGACACGCGTTGCCCGATGAACTCAATTGCCTGTGTTCGAGCACTCCCTTCTGTAACACACCGCAGGAGCCGGCGTTTAGTAGTATTCTTTATTGATTAAGATTATTGGATGCTTTCCACTTAGTCTCGCCCTGGCCACTGCCTGACCAACAATCCTCCCTCTGCGGTTTTTCTTTGGCAAGTGTTCCCCGCCCCCCCGCTGGCGGTTAGAATGAATAAACCGAGTTGGAAGGGACCTTGGAGGTCTTTCTAGTCCAACCCCCTGCTTAGGGCAGGCAACCCTCTACCATTTCAGACAAATGGTTGGCCGTTGCTTATCCTTCCTAGGGCCGAGAGAGAGTGACTGGCCCAAAGCTGTTTTGGAGTGACTGACCCAGATTACTTTCTGCCTCTAACACAAGCAAGATTAGAACTCACAGCTCCCACTTTCTAGTCTGCTGCCTTAACCACGACTATACCAAAGCCGCTCTAAATTTTGCATATTTTTTTAATCCAGCCTTTGTTATTTTTATAAATAACTCAAGGCGGCAAATATATCTAATGCTCCTTCCTTCTCTTATTTTCGCCATGCAGCAACAGCCCTAGGGTTAGGGTTAGACTTAGGCTGACTAGGAGAGGAATTGGCCCAAAGCTGGTTTCTCATACCTAAGGTGGTACTAAAACTCAGCCCCCACCCCCCAATTTCTAGCCTGGCACCTTCCACCCCAATTGACTAGCTGTCTATTTTTCAACCCAGTGAAATGATATTCACGACTGTGCATACTAGGAAGATTAGAAACTAAGATGCAGCAAGAAATTAGTGTGATGTAGGTAGACATAAAACATTTAATAAATGCGTCAGTTTCAAAACTAGCAGCGAAGGTAAAATCTAATCTCACTCATTTTAATATTAACCATAGCAATAAATTTATGTATGTTTGGTGAGGTTTATCTTTAAAGTTATCACCTATCAAAGTAACCTTAATTCATCATTACAGGCCTTTTTGAAGGCCGCGCCATGTCTCGCTAAGGGACAAGCAGGTACAGCAGCCACCAAAAGAAATAAACCTTTTAAATGGCGTTTTAAGTTTATTATTCTTTATTAATAAAACCTTACTAATATTAGGTTATCTTACTCTGCCCCAGGGTCGCAGCAAAAGGGCCTCCCGTCGCCCTATTAATATTAATAAGGCGTTAATAATAAAGATAGAGAATAATAACCTTAAAATCCCATTCAAAAGGTTTATTTATTTCGGCGGCCGCAATACCCGTTTTGACCACAGGAGGGCACGTTTTTCCGTCCCATAGCATTACACGGTCCTAGACCTTCTCGGCATGGCGACCTCCCGTCCGTCCAAATTGGCCATCCCCCAGTTCATTTGGAATCGACCTTCCTATTATGGCCGACGTCTTGTCCGTTGCTTTTAGTCATCCGTCGGCACCTTCCTGTCCTCTTCTGCTCTACGCTGCCGCAAGAAGTGAAAAAAGCCTCGTACTGCCGCAGGTGAGCCGAGCAGCCACAAAAAGAAAGAAAGCTTTTCAATGGAGTTTTAAGTGTAGTATTTATTAATGAAACCTCAGTAATATTAGGTGATGTTTTTGTGTCCCCGCGTCGCAGCAAAAGGGCTTCCCTTCGCCCTATTAACATTAATAAGGCGTTACTAATAAAGATAGAGGATAATAAGTTTAAAATCCCATTAAAAAGGTCTATTTCTTTCGGCACAGTTTTACGTCGCAAAGCATAGGCATCGAGGCAATCCAGGCGGTGACATCTGTAATGGAGGGTTTAGGAATGGAGAACAAGGGACGGTCGGGGATGCCGGCGGGCTAGCCCCTGGGCCAAAATTCTAGTGTGCATGGTGGCCTCTGGCATAAAAAATGTAAAGTGCGAGGGGAAGAGGAGGGACAGGAAATCTCGCTGCCTCCAGCTTCACTTGCTCAGACCCATATTGACTGACTGGGAAGCTAAAAGGGGCTTTCTAACCCTCTAGGCGAGATGGGGCAGATAAATGTCATCATAATATAAATTATATAGTATTATCATACACCCTCTCACGTGCGCGCACACACACACACGCATATCATTGTTATTATATAAATAATAAAGCCGGAGCTAAGGAGCCACTTGGTCCATCATCCAACAACATTGTCTCTTCAGGGGTCCTTGGTGCTCTCTGAGCTTGGTGGTTTTCTTGCAGACGTTTCGTGACCCAACTAGGTAACATCATCAGTGCTAGAAGAGAGAGGAATTTGCTCTCTCTTTATATACTTATTGGCTTGTCCTATCAGGGTTGATGGAGGTGTTCCTGGTAGTTTCTTGATTGGGCGGTTGTTTACTTATTTATTTAGCGTATGGCATATCATACATGGACTAGCAGTATATATTAACATTTCACCTAGATTAGAAAAACACAATAAAATATAAATGTTAAAAAGATTTTTGTTCAGATACCAATAGGCCGTCTAACCATTGAAGTGCAGCCTCCTTTATATTAGATAGATAGATAGATAGATAGATAGATAGATAGATAGATAGATTGATAGATTGATAGATTGATAGATAGATTGATTGATTGATTGATTGATTGATTAGATAGATGATAGATAGATAGATAGATAGATAGATAGATAGATAGATAGATAGATAGATAGATAGATAGATAGATAGATAGATAGATAGACAGATAGATAGATAGATAGATAGATAGATAGATCTACACGATATGTTGCAGGTGTGCGCAGGCCCCAGCTGCACACATTCGGTGGTGCGTCAATGCAATTGCAGATAGCTTAGATGGAAGCTGGTTGGTTGGCATTGCCTCCCTTACTAGACCAATGAGAGAAGGAACTGCCCAATGTCACCACAGGTTTTGACTTTCTATGCCTAAGGTGGGGAGTAGAACCGACAGTCTTTCCGATTTCTAGTCCGTGCCTTAAAGTATCCCCGCATTGTCCTCTCACTGTCTATGGATGATTCTCAAGTCCTCCGGGTCATAATTGTCCCAAGCTGCTTTTTTCAGGAGGCAACTGGACTTTCTTGATTTTTCTTTGAAGACGTTTCGCTTCTCATACAAGAAGGTTCTTCAGCTCTGACTGGAGCATCACTTAATGGCCTTAGCTGCTTTTGTAAAACCTAAGCAGTGTCACAACTAGTGGAGGCTAGTGAAAAGATACTATCGGAGTGTATTGTGCCATACGCTAAATAAATACGTTTGTGTTTTTATTTATTTATTGCGATCACTTGGGGGTTGCCAGCAAATTTTAGGGGACGTCGCAAATTTGGAGGTGGTGTACTCGGTCAACCCTGGAGTTCCAATTTAATACAGATTCCTGCTTCCCTGGATAAAACCATTTAAGTTAACTGCAAACTGCAGGCAGCTTGGGGAATTCTGGGAACTTAAGTCCACAAAAATTCCAGTTTGAGAAACGCTGATACTTACAGGGATTAGACTTGTCCGCCTTGCTGGATGGGAATGGATGTGCAATACTCTGTGACACTCCACCTTTGCGGGGGGCTTTTATATAGGGCGCCCCCAATACAATCCAGATTTCTGCATTGTCTTTTTTTCGTCCTTAACTCCAATCCAACGTCTTCCTCCATATATGCTCCAGCAAACTCGGAAGTCTTGGTTCTACCGGCCGCTCTACCATTTCCATCCGAGCTCTCTGGTTACATTTCTATGGCGATTCCCAAGTTCGACGGTTTCAAGAGCGGAAAGCCCAGTCTTTCCTCCGCTCTCCTTTCCTACCTCTATGGTGCCTTTCGGCTTCTCTGCCGAAATAGGGGACGCGCCTTTTGATGGTGTCACAGCCCGGCGACGCCCCGAGAAGGCTGTCCCAGTGCGAAGGAGAAGGCAAAGGTGGAGCCGGCGGCGCTGCTGCCTTGAGCAGGCCAGGTGAGCTGGGGCTTCAGGAAGCCCCTTCCCCGAATCTGCCGCTCCACCGCCTTTTCCTGGGCTGCCGTGGGTACTAGGAGTTGCGTTCCCACGACACGCGTGGCCCGATGAACTCAATTGCCTGTGTTCGCACTCCCTTCTAGTAACGTGACCGGAGGGAGCCGGGCGTTTAGCAAGTTATTGCTGTTATTCTTAATATTATTTGGTGCTTTCCACTTAGTCTCGACTCCTGGCCATTGCCTGACCAAATCCCTGCGGTTTTCTTGGCAAGGTTTCCCCCCCCAGCTGCGGTTAGAATAGAATAACCGAGTTGGAAGGGACCTTGGAGGTCTTCTAGTCCACCCCCCTGCTTAGGCAGGCAACCCTATGCCATTTCAGACAAATGGTTTGCCGTTGCTTCCTTCCTAGGGCCGAGAGAGAGTGACTGGCCCAAAGCTGGTTTTGGAGTGACTGACCCAGATGACTTTTCTGCCTCTAAAAGCAAGATTAGAACTCACAGCCTCCCACTTTCTAGTCTGCTGCCTTAACCACGACTAGACCAAAGCCGCTCTAAATTTTGCGTATTTTTTTAATCCAGCCTTTGTTATTTTTATAAATAACTCAAGGCGGCAAATATATCTAATGCTCCTTCCTTCTCTTATTTTTGCCATGCAGCAACAGCCCTAGGGTTAGGGTTAGACTTAGGCTGACTAGGAGAGGAATTGGCCCAAAGCTGGTTTCTCATACCTAAGGTGGTACTAAAACTCAGCCCCCACCCCCAATTTCTAGCCTGGCACCTTCCACCCCAATTGACTAGCTGTCTATTTTTCAACCCAGTGAAATGATATTCACGACTGGGCATACTAGGAAGATTAGAAACTAAGATGCAGCAAGAAAGTAGTGTGATGTAGGTAGACATAAAACATTTTAATAAATGCGTCAGTTTCAAAACTAGCAGCGAAGGTAAAATCTAATCTCACTCATTTTAATATTAAGCATAGCAATAAATTTTGTGTATGTTTGGTGAGGTTTATCTTTAAAGTTAGCACCTATCAAAGTAACCTTAATTCATCATTACAGGCCTTTTTGAAGGCCGCGCCATCTCTCGCTAAGGGACAAGCAGGTACAGCAGCCACCAAAAGAAATAAACCTTTTAAATGGCGTTTTAAGTTTATTATTCTTTATTAATAAAACCTTACTAATATTAGGTTATCTTACTCTGCACCAGGGTCGCAGCAAAAGGGCCTCCCGTCGCCCTATTAATATTAATAAGGCGTTAATAATAAAGATAGAGAATAATAACCTTAAAATCCCATTCAAATGGTTTATTTATTTCGGCGGCCGCAATACCCGTTTTGACCACAGGAGGGCACGTTTTTCCGTCCCATAGCATTAACACGGTCCTAGACCTTCTCGGCATGGCGACCTCCCGTCCGTCCAAATTGGCCATCCCCCAGTTCATTTGGAATCGACCTTCCTATTATGGCCGACGTCTTGTCCGTTGCTTTTAGTCTTCCGTCGGCACCTTCCTGTCCTCTCTTCTGCTCTACGCTGCCGCAAGAAGGGAAAAAAGCCTCGTACTGCCGCAGGTGAGCCGAGCAGCCGCAAAAAGAAATAAAGCTTTTAAATGGAGTTTTAAGTGTAGTATTTATTAATGAAACCTCAGTAATATTAGGTGATGTTTTTGTGTCCCCGCGTCGCAGCAAAAGGTCTTCCCTTCGCCCTATTAACATTAATAAGGCGTTACTAATAAAGATAAGAGGATAATAACTTTAAAATCCCATTAAAAAGGTCTATTTCTTTCGGCACAGTTTTACGTCGCAAAGCATAGGCATCGAGGCAATCCCAGGCGGGTGAATCTGGAATGGAGGGTTTAGGGATGGAAGAAACAAGGGACGGGCGGGGAGGCCGGCGGGCAGCTGCTTCTAAGTGTGCACGGTGCCTCTGGGCATATGTAAAGTGCAAGGGGAAAGTGGAGGGAAGGAAATCTTGGCTGCCTCCAGCTTCACTTGCTCAGCCCATATTGACTGACTGGGAAGCAAAAAGGGGCTTTCTAAACCTCTAGGCGAGATGGGGCAGATAAATGCAATCATAATATAAATTATATAGTATTATAATACACCCACGCACGCACACACACACACACACGCATATCATTGTTATTATATAAATAATAAAGCCGGAGCTAAGGGGCCACTTGGTCCATCATCTAACGACATTGTCTCTTCAGGGGTCCTTGGTGCTCTCTGAGCTTGGTGGTTTTCTTGCAGACGTTTCGTGACCCAACTAGGTAACATCATCAGTGCTAGAAGAGAGAGGAATTTGCTCTCTCTTTATATACTTAGTGGCTTGTCCTATCAGTGTTGATGGAGGTGTTCCTGGTAGTTTCTTGATTGGGCGGTTGTTTACTTATTTATTTAGCGTATGGCATATCATACGTGGACTTGCAGTATATATTAACATTTCACCTAGATTAGAAAAACACAATAAAATATAAATGTTAAAAAGATTTTTGTTCAGATACCAATAGGCCGTCTAACCATTGAAGTGCAGCCTCCTTTATATTAGATAGATAGATAGATAGATAGATAGATAGATAGATAGATAGATAGATAGATAGATAGATAGATAGATAGATAGATAGATAGATAGATAGATAGATAGATAGATAGATAGATATACACGATATGTTGCAGGTGTGCGCAGGCCCCAGCTGCACACGTTCGGTCGTGCGTCAATGCAATTGCAGATAGATATGATGGGAAGCTGGTGGTTTGGCATTGCCTCCTTACTAGGACCAAGAGAGAAGGACTGACCCCAAGGTCACCACAGTTGACTTTCATGCCTAAGGTGGGACTAGAACCGACAGTCTTCCGATTTCTAGTCCAGTGCCTTAAGTATCCCGCATTGTCTCTCACTGTCTATGGAGATTCTCAGTCATCCGGGTCATAATTGTCCCAAAGATGCTTTTTCAGGAGGCAACTGGACTTTCTTGATTTTCTTTGAAGACGTTTCGCTTCTCATACAAGAAGGTTCTTCAGCTCTGACTGGAGCATCACTTAATGGCCTTGGCTGCTTTTGTAAAACCTAAGCAGTGTCACAACTAGTGGAGGCTAGTGAAAAGATACTATCGGAGTGTATTGTGCCATACGCTAAATAAATACGTTGGTGTTTTTATTTATTTATTGCGATCGCTTGGGGGTTGCCAGCAAATTTTAGGGGACGTCACAAATTTGGAGGTGGTGTACTCGGTCAACCCTGGAGTCCAATTTAATACAGTTCCTGCTTTCCCTGGATAAACCATTTAGTTACCTGCAAACTGCATGCAGGCTGGGGAATTCTGGGACTTGAAGTCCACAAAAATTGCCAAGTTTGAGAAACGCTGGATGACTTACAGGGATGAAACTTGTCCCCTGCTGGCTGGGAATGGATGTGCAATACTCTGTGACACTCCACCTTTGCGGGGGGCTTTTATATAGGGCGCCCCCAATACAATCCAGATTTCTGCATTGTCTTTTTTCCGTCCTTAACTCCAATCCAAAGTCTTCCTCCATATATGCTCCAGCAAACTCGGAAGTCTTGGTTCTACCGGCCGCTCTACTATTTCCACCCGAGCTCTCTGGTTACATTTCTATGGCGATTCCCAAGTTCGACGGTTTCAAGAGCGGAAAGCCCACTCTGCCCTCCGCTCTCCTTTCCTACCTCTATGGTGCCTTTCCGCTTCTCTGCCGAAATAGGGGACGCGCCTCCTGATGGCGTCACAGCCCGGCGACGCCCCGAGAAGGCTGTCCCAGGGCGAAGGAGAAGGCAAAGGTGGAGCCGGCGGCGCTGCTGCCTTTGCATCAGGGCCAGGTGAGGCGGGGGCTTCAGGGAAGCTTCCCCGAATCTGCCGCTCGACGCCGCCTTTTCACGGGCGGCGTGGGTACTAGGAGTTGCGTTCCCACGACACGCGTTGCCCGATGAACTCAATTGCCTGTGTTCGCACTCCCTTCTAGTAACATCACCGGAGGGAGCCGGGCGTTTAGTAAGTTATTGCTGTTATTCTTGATATTATTTGGTGCTTTCCACTTAGTCTCGACTCCTGGCCATTGCCTGACCAAATCCCTGCGGTTTTCTTGGCAAGGTTTCCCCCCCCCAGCTGCGGTTAGAATAGAATAACCGAGTTGGAAGGGACCTTGGAGGTCTTCTAGTCCAACCCCCTGCTTAGGCAGGCAACCCTATACCATTTCAGACAAATGGTTTGCCGTTGCTTCCTTCCTAGGGCCGAGAGAGAGTGACTGGCCCAAAGCTGGTTTTGGAGTGACTGACCCAGATGACTTTTCTGCCTCTAAAAGCAAGATTAGAACTCACAGCCTCCCACTTTCTAGTCTGCTGCCTTAACCACGACTAGACCAAAGCCGCTCTAAATTTTGCGTATTTTTTTAATGCAGCCTTTGTTATTTTTTAATAAATAACTCAAGACGGCAAATATATCTAATGCTCCTTCCTTCTCTTATTTTCGCCATGCAGCAACAGCCCTAGGGTTAGGGTTAGACTTAGGCTGACTAGGAGAGGAATTGGCCCAAAGCTGGTTTCTCATACCTAAGGTGGTACTAAAACTCAGCCCCCACCCCCAATTTCTAGCCTGGCACCTTCCACCCCAATTGACTAGCTGTCTATTTTTCACCCCAGTGAAATGAATTCACGACTGGGAATACTAGGAAGATTAGAAAAACCTTTTTAAAAAAAAAGATGCAGCCAAGAAATAGTGTGAGTAGGTAGACATAAAACATTTTAATAAATGCGTCAGGTTCAAAACTAGGAGCGAAGTAAAAATCTAAATTCTCACTCATTTTTACTAAAACCATTAGCAATAAATTTATGTATGATTGTGAGGTTTATCTTTAAAGTAGCACTATCAAAGTACCTTAATTCATGCATTACAGGCCTTTGAAGGGCCGAGGCAATCTCTCGCTAAGGGACAAGCAGGACAGCAGCCACAAAAGAAATAAACCTTTTAAAATGGCGTTTAAGTGATTATTCTTTATAATAAAACCTTACTACATATTAGTATCTTACTCGGCCCCGGGTCGCAGCAAAAAGGGCCTCCCGTCGCACTATTAATATTAATAAGGCGTTAATAATAAAGATAGAGAATAATAACCTTAAAATCCCATTCAAAAGGTTTATTTATTTCGGCGGCCGCAATACCCGTTTTGACCACAGGAGGGCACGTTTTTCCGTCCCATAGCATTAACACGGTCCTAGACCTTCTCGGCATGGCGACCTCCCGTCCGTCTAAATTGGCCATCCCCCAGTTCATTTGGAATCGACCTTCCTATCATGGCCGACGTCTTGTCCGTTGCTTTTAGTCATCCGTCGGCACCTTCCTGTCCTCTTTTCTGCTCTACGCTGCCGCAAGAAGGGAAAAAAGCCTCGTACTGCCGCAGGTGAGCCGAGCAGCCACAAAAAGAAACAAAGCTTTTAAAATGGAGTTTTAAGTGTAGTATTTATTAATGAAACCTCAGTAATATTAGGTGATGTTTTTGTGTCCCCGCGTCGCAGCAAAAGGGCTTCCCTTCGCCCTATTAACATTAATAAGCCGTTACTAATAAAGATAGAGGATAATAACTTTAAAATCTCATTCAAAAGGTCTATTTCTTTCGGCACAGTTTTACGTCGCAAAGCATAGGCATCGAGGCAATCCCAGGCGGGTGAATCTGGAATGGAGGGTTTAGGGATGGAAGAAACGAGGCACGGGCGGGGAGGCCGGCGGGTAGCTGCTTCTAAGTGTGCATGGTGCCTCTGGGCATATGTAAAGTGCGAGGGGAACGAGGAGGGAAGGAAATCTCGGCTGCCTCTGCTCACTGGCTCAGCCCATATTGGATGATGGGAAGCTAAAAGGGCTTTCTAAACCTCTAGGCGAGATGGGGCAGATAAATGTCATCATAATATAAATTATATAGTATTATCATACACCCGCGCACGGGCGCGCACACACACACACACACACACGCATATCATTGTTATTATATAAATAATAAAGCCGGAGCTAAAGGGGCCACTTGGTCCATCATCCAACAACATTCTCTCTTCAGGGTCCTTGGTGCTCTCTGAGCTTGGTGGTTTCCTTGCAGACGTTTCGTGACCCAACTCGTACTACCGCAGGTGAGCCGAGCAGCCACAAAAAGAAATAAAGCTTTTAAATGGAGTTTTAAGTGTAGTATTTATGAATGAAAACTCAGTAATATTAGTGATGTTTTGTGTCCCCGCGTCGCAGCAAAAGGCTTCCCTTCGCCTATTAACATTAAAAGGCGGTTTTTCTTTACTAATAAAGATAGAGGATAATAACTTTAAAATCCATTCAAAAGGTACTTATTTATTTCGGCACAGTTTTACGTCGCAAAAGACATAGCGATCGAGCAATTCCAGGCTGGGTGAATCTGGAATGGAGGGGTTTAGGGATGGAGAAACAAGGGAGGGCGGGAGGCGGCGGGCAGTGCTTCTAAGTGTGCATGGAGTGCTCTGGGAATATGTAAAGTGCGAGGGGAAAGAGGAGGGAAGGAAATCTCGGCTGCCTCTAGCTTCACTTGCTCAGCCCATATTGACTGACTGGGAAGCTAAAAGGGGCTTTCTAAACCTCTAGGCGAGATGGGGCAGATAAATGTCATCATAATATAAATTATATAGTATTATCATACACCCGCGCACGGGCGCACGCACACACACACACACACACGCATATCATTGTTATTATATAAATAATAAAGCCGGAGCTAAAAGGGCCACTTGGTCCATCATCCAACAACATTCTCTCTTCAGGGGTCCTTGGTGCTCTCTGAGC